>CAJUYG010000087.1:101569-182199 GCA_910591675.1 Galerucella calmariensis | reverse complement strand
ACATCGTGGAAAATTTCACTTGTCAGTGTCAAAATTGTGGTACGGATCATGTACGGATGTTTTTATTTTGTCTATGTTGTGCTTTGTTGAGTTGTTTGCATTTGAGCATGTCCAAAAAACAAAAAAGATTTCCCAGTTCCACGGAGTCAGAGCGACAATTAGGTACTTAAAGAAGTAGCCATTCACCATAAAAGTATAATAGAATGCAAAAGAACAGATGCTGTGACCTGACGAGAAAAGCTGGAATTTGTTGGAGTATCATGAGAACACTGGGTTTAGATAGTCGAAACCGAGTAATAAACTCGACATCATCGAGCCCTTCAAAGGGATTCATCCGTTCTTCAACAGTATATGGTCGTCTTTCGTACTCTACATATTCCAATATTTTGCCAAGCTCAAAGCTCTTCATCGAAAAGGTCGTCAAGTTCCTCAAGATACACATTGACAATAACAATGAAATAAAATACACACAGAACCTGGATGCTACTAGACTACTATAAATTAATCAAATAAGCTTCTCGACTTCATCCTTAACGATAATAACACAAGCAAATTTAAAGTTGAAAAAATATTTGTTGCGAAATATAAGCAAACATGAAAAAATCATGACACAGTTGTCAGTTAGAATCTATGGTTAGAATAACGGAACACCACTCTCTCGTATTTAACTGTATGTTCTATGGTTAACATCAACTTGATAGTGGCAGCTAGGGTAGCCGAAAGTTTGACTGCCAGCTAATGCAAACTGGCAGTTGATAAACACTTTGGCCAACAGCTGAAATTTAGCCGAGGGCTACAATATTTAACCGAGCATTGATACACCCGCCCTAAACTGCTTAAAATTACCTATCAAGATAAAATTATTAGAAAAGAAATTCCATTAGTTTGAAATTTGCGCTCAACCAAAAATGACTGATGAAATGAAGGAAAATACTGCCACAGAAACCTTAACACAATATTGATATTCAATTTTCCAATCAAAACAGACTCTCATACATTTCGAAAATTTTACCGACAAATTTTTTTCTACATACACCAAACTATGTCGATAAGCCAAGGACCATCTAAACGACCAAAAAGGTGGTGGGAAAGGAAGAATACAAATACATGAAAGAATATCGAGACGCAACACTGACATCTGATACATGTAAATATGAATAATATTTCCAAAAAACCCCTCATCTCGTCCTCCGGTGTATATTGATTCTTTCTTGTTGAAAAATAAGTTGCAAGAGTTGTCCGAGTCAAATTAAATAAAAACTCAATCGAAATAATGATCAAAAGTTTAGTTCTATATTTAGTTAGAATCAGCAAGAATCTTAGAACAAGAACAAACCAAATACTGAACTGCTAGCAATATAGTGATTAATGGTATCAAATATTTGCGCAAATATAATCAACGGAAGCAGAGTCAACTGGAAACCGAGACATTTAATAAAAAGCGGTGAAATTAATTTCGGAAATAGAAAGAATAGAGGGAACTGCTTTGATAGCTTGGTCAGCAATTAAGTAATAAATTCGAAGTTGTTTTTAGTCTCGTTAATAGTAAACAGAAAAAGGAAATTGATACAGTAAATTTGAAAATATATTGTGTCAATAAAAAAGAAATATTATAGAAGATTCCGATGTAGTTGGGAAGCTTAAATTTCATCAGAATTTCAAAAAATAGTATCTCGGAATGTACGACATCCGAAGATTTATTGAGAACTATTTACTTTTTTCACAAATCCATTTCATTCCATAAATTATATTTTATTATACGGGTTTGACTGTTTACTAGGAATATTGTACATTAAGACTGAAAATTTCAAAACCGAACGGGTAATTAACGATTTAGATATTATAGAGTGATGCATTTTCAAAAGGAAATTCATTCCTTTTAACAAAAATAATCAGTAATCTTCAATATTCGTGCCATAATTAATTAAACCACATAGCTTGTCACTAATGTTGGAGGTTTTGAATAAATTTCCAAAGTACACCAATAAAACGGAATTTAAGACATTCTCAATAGAATGAAACCTTCATACTGAAATATATAAAATGTCTTAGATTGTTCAGTAATAATAAATTTACACTAGCTCTCGGAAATATACAAAACATTCCATTGTTGATAATATATATTAGCGAACTATTTCTTTAGCTCACATTCAGTCATTCAGCATTACGCCCAAAGGCTGATGTCTATGAAGTGTAGACCGAGCTCCATGTATTCCAGTTTCTTGACAAATTGGGAGAGCACGTGTGATCGATAGATACCAAATATCCGACAACAAAACATCAACAGCCAATGATAAGTCTTGAATACACTTTGT
The DNA here is from genome assembly GCA_910591675.1 of Galerucella calmariensis. Classification (NCBI taxonomy): domain Eukaryota; kingdom Metazoa; phylum Arthropoda; class Insecta; order Coleoptera; family Chrysomelidae; genus Galerucella; species Galerucella calmariensis. The sequence goes on along the minus strand of CAJUYG010000087.1, from coordinate 179,884 downwards.
GTTCATGATGTTTTATAAAGTGTGGAAACCACTTATGGAATAAAATTCTTTGTCATAATTTTGGAAAATTATAAAAAATGCCGAGACACGTCAACTTTTGAATTGAGTTATGCGTTATGTAAACATAAATTTAAATGCACAGGGTGATTCACGCAAGTATGCCATAGTCGGTGTTGTTTTTTTAATGAAACACCCTGTATATTTGCAAATTTTTGAAATCCTCTTAATGAACCGATTCCAACAAACTAAATAATGTATGGTCAATTATGAATTATACAGGGTGAAATTTTTATTTTTACAGTTATTAAACACATACATAAAACACCTGATGTATTTGATTTTAATTTAAAAAAAATAACACCGACTATGGCATTCTGCGTGAATCACCCTGTACATTTACATTTATGTTTACATAACGCACAACTCAATTCAAAAGTTGAAATTTTCTAAAATAATGACATAAAGAATTTTATTCCATTAGCGGTTTCCACACTGTATGTTAGCTAGCTCATTTAACAGTACGCGGTTCACTTGTAAAGTGAGGTTATGAATTTTTTGGGTAAGAAATCAGTTCTGGTCCTTGTTTTTGAAATTGTGATCGTTTGGTGAAAAAATGTCCAATCCTACTTCATTGATCTGTGAATATTTCAAATAACCTTTGGTTGAAATCCTTTTTTTTTTAAATTCAACTCACGTTTGATCTTTCAATATATTTCCGATATAAAAGTTACTAATTATTTGTCCAATCACTTCCACGAGCTCAATGCGTTCCTTTCAACTGATACCTCCCCAGAACATTACGCCGCCCCCTCCAGCACTAACGGTCTTTATAAGATTTTAGCTGACGTACTGTTCTCCAACTTTTCTGTAGGCGTGATTTCATCCATTTGGCTTCCATAACTAATTCCTAAACTCTTCGGTGAGTAGAACATTTTCCAATTCTCGTTATCCCAGTGAACATCATGTATTATTCTGATAGACGAGTTTTGTGGTTTTGGAGAGGACATGGAGCTTTGACAGGTCGTCTTGGGCTTGAACCTGCTTCTTCCAATCTTCGCCTAACTGTTTTTGAACTGATATGAAATTATATGAAAGAAATGAAGCTATTTCCACGACTATACTATGAAGATGGGCTTGTTTAGCTTTAACAAAATTTTTGTGGCTAATAACTTTATAATTGGAAGCCTTATATTGCATTCACCGCACCGCGTTAATCGATTCCAATATCAGCAAATTAAAATTATCTATAAAGTACTATAACCGCAGCTTATTACAAAAGCTTTATGAAACCTATAAAGTATAAATTAGTGGTCACTTACTATCGATATAATAACGTGGCTGTATTAATATACATGTAATATTGTGTTGAACAATTAACGGACCGACATAATCAGGCAACGAATATTAAAAAATTGATATTGTTCGATAAACTGGTAATATCCGATATTTTAGAACGAGAGTGGGTTACTGGATATCATCAATTATGGGAAACACTCAGAAAACACCGTTCTTTGAATGGGAGATCCAGCTTTTGGAAGAAACTGCTTAGCACACTAAACGCCTCTTCCTCGTAAAACTACTGTATCCTTTTCCTGTATTTTCTCATGGATAGGAGAGATGATTTTGGTTACTTTTTATTGTATACCAAATCGGTCGTCATTGCTCATAAAATGTAGAGCCAGTCATAAAATGCCGGGAAGGAAAATGATACGTTCGAAAGCAACGCTGATATTGTTGAAAGTGATGATAATTCCAATGTTTACGTGTGGCAATAATACCTAATAATCAAGTTAAAATAGAAACATCTTAACATTGTTTTATATTAAAACATTTTTTTCAGGTAGTCCCTGCCAAAACTTTCTCTTTTTTCTGGTATTATATCACCAAGATTTTTTAGGATGTTTTCCACTTTAGTTTTTCCGAACCCGTTAGGTTGTGATTTTATTGACGGGTCTGGAATGTCCAAAATATATTTTTTCTTGCAAAATATCGAGTTTTCTCCAATTATCATTATTATTTCTACAAAAATATAACTCATATTCATTACGTTTAATTAATTTTTCAGTAATTTTAGAAATGTACAGTTTTGGAGTTTCTTTTTTAACTTCAGCTACCAAAGGCAAATTTTTCCACAGTTCTTCAAGTTCCATTTTTCCAACATTAACCCTTCTTTCTGACTAGATATTATTGGCACACTAACACAATTGGACAATTAGAAAGAAACACGTATGAACACGCCCGAAATATTGTAGACGCTACGCGTAATACCCGTATTTGAATTTTACTAAAGAAAATCTACGTATTTGATTGCAAGTACATGTTTATCCTATAGTAAAACAAAAATACGTGAACTTTTCTTAGCATTCAAGGTATTTTTTGCAAATACGGGTGAAAAAGGATAGTTTTTTAGCGTTTTTGAGCAAAATACGAGGTTATAGCATAGAAATGATCCAAGTTTTTAATATTTTTATTATACCAGACACAATATCTCATTTTTAGTTTTTTTTTTTTTTTCAAATACGGGAGTTTAGCTTTGGACGGCAGTATATATCGCCCACATGGAGTGCATACAAAGGACTCACTTTTTACGAAGTCTTAACGCTATAACTTGAAAAACGACGAAGATATGCAATTTTGACCAATATGACAATGAATTTTTCCGGATTTTCCCCGAATCATCATCCACAATATGTAATAAAATGTTTGTTGAACTTTTCAAAATATTGTCCTCCATGTATTGAAACATGTGGATTAACCCAGTCGCACCAACACGAAAATCAGACGATACTTAATGCTGGTGCATCAAAATTTGAAAATTAAATTTCCTCCTACAAATTGTTTAAATATTCATGTATAAAAAATATCACGGCAAAACGTTAAAATCGATTGAATAGTTGATACTGAATGAAAAGCTGATGACCCCAGTTATAAGCACACTACACTATCTGCATTTTCCGTTAAATTCTCGAAAACGTTTTCAACGTTGGGAAATTAAATGCAGATGTCGGTTATGGTAAACACCGCTTTGAGTGCTGCAGTAATAATAGCTGGAAAAGAATAAGTTTCAGTTAGTTTCGTCGAAATTGACCAACAAAATAGAGCGAGCGTTGTGTTGGAAGTGGTTTTGTTTTAAGAATTTTGATGCTTGAAGAATCATTCCAGTGATATCTAGATTTTTGAGGATGCGGATGTATTACGAAGTTTAAGGACTTAATTTGAAAAGTGGGACTTTAAAACGTACACATATATTCGGAGGAGATATAACCGGACTTCATTTATTCGATTTAATAAATAATGGTCGCGCTATATTTCAATTATTCAATTAACAAGAAAAAAGTATATAAATTCAAATATAAATAGATTTAATTGAATTTGAATGAATAAATTTATATATATTCTCAATTATCAAAGGTATAATTTAATATATAAGAAATGATATACATTAAGTGTTGCCTATAAGAAAGTGCTATCAGTCAAGACAATTTGATTTTATTCGCAAAGAAAGGAGTCTGACATATCAGCGACTATTTCCCTAGTCCAGCAGCTAGTCAGAAATCCTACTGTTAAGCGTAGGTTTTCCTGACACCAGTTTCCCAGGGTCGCCCACGGTAAAATTGTATTCCTTGATTCTATCCTATCCCTTTGAGGATTGAGCATGGTGTAACGTTTGACTAGCTTCGCAATTGCCAAAGTGTTCAGGCTGTAGGTGACGCTGGGTTCTAAAAGTCCTAGTCCAGCCTTGTTAAAGAATCGGCAATGCGGACACCTTCACTCCCGTTGTGCCCTTTAATCTACATCAGGATAATATTGTTATCTACCGAGGTGTTAGCTAGATCTTGATGGCACCCTATAGTTATTTACATTACAAGCTGCAAAAGCTCACTTTTAGGTGCGAAGTGTATTTAAATAGCCGAGACGAAGCGAAGCGTAGCCGAGGCTAACTGAATACCTCCGAGCACCTAAAAGGGCTTTTGCAGCGGGTATTGTATAAAAATTTTCATTTCCCCCCGATTTTATTATTAAAAAACACATTTTGGAGATGCAAAAATTCTCTGTAGACTGTAATAAAATGGGTAGAAGGTCTGGGTTAGCGTTACATACTTTGGCCACAGATTATAAAAAGAGCGGATACAAAAGCTTGACAGAGAACAGTAAAAAGGGGAGAGATATATGGAAGGACATACCCATTTAAATGCCCATCGTCTTATGTCGTCTCCATTCGGGCTGCTTCGCGAAATTTGTAAACAGGGTTGTCAATTTGCATAAAAATTTTATAAGCATTTTTTTCAAGTGTGATAGTTAGACAGATACAAATATTCGATAATTACTTTTTTTTAAATCAATTTTATTAACATTAAAAGAGTTATACAATTAAAAAGATTATCATGTATAAAAATCATACCATAAAATATATATACTTTTTTCACAAACCACATCCTTGGCAACCATGCACAATAACGTCACTAACTTAACCTAACATAATCAAAACGTCAAAACATGGTCAAAATCACTTGTAATCTGTGCTCAGAATTTATAACGCCATTTTTGTTTGCTTAATTGTTTGAAGGTGTTCAATTGGCGATATTTATTGTTTTATTTGACTAATCGATTGTGCGTTGTGGTAATATCAACTATAAAAATATAGTGGTATAGATTATTATTCTTATAAAATGAATAAACATCACGGCGGAGTGTATTGTTCATACAGACTGTCCAAATAAATTTTATTCGGAAAGAGAAATAAAGTTCTTTCGATTTTCAAGGGATGAGAGTATATAATTTAATATCCCGGCCTATGATGGAAGAAATTTTAAAGTTTTTGATATTAACTTTGGTGCTACAAATTATTATCAAAATTGTTCCTTGCATAGTTGTATATTGTATTCCCTTTGATAATGAATAAATTAAGAATTATTTGTACTTTGAAATTTGGTTGATTTTCGTAATTATTTGTGTTTCCTAAAAATGTAATTATCAATTAATCTCCCAAGTGTAATGATTATTTATAACAAAACATAGGAATGTTCATATCGGTATTTAATGAATTAAATATATATTCGATTATGATTATTGTTTCAATTCATGGCACAGTTTCAAAGATTTAGTGGAAAATTCCAAAAAAACTAGAACCGGCACTAGAAATTGTTATTGTCCCCGAGTCAACAGTGCAATTTAGTAAGAAATTCAGAAAATATTTTAAACTGGCAACATCGCAGCCATACCGAGTTAAAGGTCCAAGGTCATTGACGACGTAGCTGAAAATCGTTTGATATTTCACCGGGATTCGTATCTATCTTCTTATAATCTGTGCTTTGGCAAAATTCGTGTCAACAAAAACTAAGATTTTGACAGTTGTCAAATAATTATTCTTCCATGAAGTCTACATCTCTTAAGTTTATTATTTGGCTGGAATCTAGTTAAAAATGAATTCCATTGAAGAAGCAGCAATTATTGCGTGCAGAAGTTTGTTACCGGGAAAATCTGGAGACCGTTACAATCAAGCCTATGAAAATTTGATCTAATGGTGTACAACGAAAGACGTGTCCACAATAACTGACATTTTATTTGTTCGTTCTCCAGGTCCAGTGCACGACAGTTTTTCATACTTAGCTACCGATGACCTGCATGTTTTACTTTCGCTTTCGCTTGCCTATTTAAAATAAAAGAATATATTTCCATAGGGGGGAGAATGAAAACAATATTCCTAATGCAACACGTTGTCTGTTCAAGGCTAATATACTGTCTGCTGTCAGTGCAGATAACTATGTTCTTGCCAGAAATTCCTTCTCTGATGGATAGTTCTTTTGTGGCAATTGAGATACCAGCCAGTTCTGCTCAAACCACGCTGGTATTTTCTACCATTCTCCACTCAATTCCTAGACTCGTGGATCTGTAGTAGATTCCACATTCTAAGTCTTGATTAGTCTACTATTTTATGTATTGGACGACTTTTGGTAATGGTTACTGTGTTACTTCGATTAATTCATCTGTTGCTATGATGTCCTTCACGGACAAGACGGATGAAGTTCAAAGTGATATTCCAAATCATGAAAAAATACCGACAACTGTTGAACTTTCTTATCTTTAAAAAAACACCGATTGACAATAATTTTGGATTTAATTTATCTGCTTTCATAAGTTATTCATTAAGTCTAAAGCCAGTATCAATACATCGCAAGTTTTCATGTTTTCCAAAGAAGTGATAATGTATAGTAAGCTGGAAAGCATGATTATATCCCCCCATAATAAAACAACTCTCCACTGATTTGAAACTAGATTAACTTTATTCTCCAAATCCCTGTTTTATTTTATATGAAGTATAATTTTAAGCTCCAATTGTTCCATTGGGCCAAGAAACCCTTTGAAAAAAATTGTGTTGGGGATTCTGGCATCAGTTACTTATTATAAACAAAGCACCGCAGTCTCTGCCGCTGGTAAATGTGCATTCATCATGCTTACGTTCTGGATAATCCTTACTGATGTTGTTCGCGGCAAAGCATGGATAATAGGAAAAGTTGACGCTGGTTCTTTGTATTAGACAGAGAATGAATTATTTTTATTCAGATATTCACGCTGAGATCCTCGGAGATAAAAAAATGTAGATTCAGGTCGATTAATACAGTTTGTGACATGAATACGCACAATAAATAATAATAATGGGGTATACAAGCATAAATTTTGCTTTTAGAGGGAATTGACGCTTTATCAGATCTCCTAACACCTTGCATGCCTATTTTTCCAAAGAAATATAAACTTTACTTTTAAAACGCTTTTAAAAATCATAAAATTAGAAAGTCCGCCAAAACGCGCTTTACGTCATGAAGATGGCTGCCTCATGGTGTGACGTCATTTGTTCACGTTCTTATTCGTGTATCACGCTCTGAGTTCTTGTGACCTAATTTGCTTCTGAACGATTTAAAAATGGATAAAGCTGAAAAAAACTTTGTATTCCAACTATTGCATTGTTCCAGTGTGTAAATCAACGTCTATTAAAACTCCAGACAAAATATTTGTTACTTCACCTGGTGGCGCAAGCAAAAATACACCTAAGAGAAGGGAATTACTTTTGTTTGTGAAGACCATTTCAATGTAAGTACCTACTTCTATGCTGGTAATTTTCATTCTTTAATAGTTTGAGGTTATGTATCTATATGTCTAGGAATCAACCATAAAAACATCATTTTCTTACGACCACACATCGAAATATGGTTGGTATATATTATATAAATAAAACATAGTTTAAATAGTACTAACGATATTATGTCTTATTTCCTCCGCATCAAAGCAGCTGTTTGACTTCATAAATTCAAGCAGCATAAATGAGTCTACTTTGACAAGTTACCAGTTTGTGCTTTCACAAAACCTTCGCTAGCCATATCTTCACCCACAACATATGGAAGAATGGTCACTGAACACTGAACTAGTGAATAAAATATATTCTTCCAAAAGTTTTGAAATATCCTCGGAAATATCGAATATTTATGACCACTTTCCACTTTACGTTGACTTTTAGAAATAAAAAAGCACTCACAAACACGTAATGGTCTCACAAACATATAAAAGATATTTTTACGTCGATGAAGCAATTAATAGTTGATTAAAATACAATATAAACACACAACTACACATAACCTAATGCAATACCGGCCATATTGACATAAGTACACACAAGAGATATGACATCACACGTATCATCGGTAGCGTTCGGAAATCCTCGGGTTGTGGTCGGAAAGTGTATTGAAATTTGAATTTTATTTTAAAATTTGGGAGTAATTTCCAATGGAAACTGGTTTATTTCCTGTTATTAGTAATTTTTAATATCATATTTACTATTATAAATTAATATCCAAGCAAAATATGAAATATGCGTGTACTCTATTAGCGCAAAAAATAAAATACACGATTAGTTTAATTTTATAGCATTTTACCATACGATATCGAATGTCAAGATTCTTCTACAAAACACTGTTTCGGAAATATTACTTTGTGTAAATATTGTGTTTCTTTGATTTTTCAGGAAAAATAAGATGCTCGAATGGTATTTGACAAGACTATTCCATCAGTTATTTTTGGTGACAACAGCTGACAAGTTTTGCCATGGGTAAACTTGGAAAAGCTGCTGACAGTTGCTGTCATATAGTCTTTTGATCTCTAAAACTATTTGTGAACCAAAATTGCGCATTCGTGTTTGATGGAAAGTAAGAAGAGGGAAATAGTCATTGGAAAATATACCTTTTCACAGTATGTAACTCAATTTAAGTTCAGTTTCCACAAACAGAAGCAAATCCACAATGTGAAAATTTAATTTCGTTCAAACTTCCAGTAGCGTCGTCATACTTTTTCCTCAGTCGTTTATAGCATCTGAAAGTAGAACCCATCGGGAGCCGTCAAAGATTCTATGATATTTTTGCGACATCGACTCACTTCGAACTACTGAACTTCTGAACTTCTAAACTTTTATATTGTTAAAGCTTTTATGAAGCACAATTTCACCGGCAGGTTTACTGGACTACTGCGATTAGTTTTTCCAACTTCCAACTCCTGTAGCTCGGTATGCACCTCTTTTATGGGCACTAACGTATAAATATATTTCTCTATTTGGCTCCGATTGAACTCTTTATATATTTTCTAGAATGAGAACTTTTGTTCATTGAGCTGTTTTTCCACATTTCGATACTTACTATTTCATAAAATAATATTTTAGATCGATAGAGTCGTTCACAATGTTAATGTTATAGTTGTCTCGATTTTTTGAACACTTTCCACCAGTGGCAGCGCTCATTCACCTTCTATATTCATGTCCTCCCATTCAAGTTATCAAATTATAAAGGAAAGAGTAATTTTTGGAGTGTGAACCTGTTCAGGCGCGTTGAGCACTTTTAAGGTGGAGAGCTCGTGTCATCGTATAAGAAAGTGAAGCTTTGATATTAAATGAAAGGGGGGAAAGTGAACTGAAGAGGTGCGACAAAACCTTCTAGAGAAAGTTTACGGAGGAATTAAGGATGCGAGGCAGTGGAGAAGAAGTCCAATACATGTAAAGGGCATCATGCATTACAAGTAAAATTCAAGTACAGCGGCTTCGATGGTTGGCCCATGTAGGTGGGATGGATGAGGTGAGAAAAAATGGGGGCAATCTAGGAAGAAATAGATGTATTCTGTTAGACTAGAAACAGTTAGGAACAGAAAACTGGATTATGATTACAAGAAAACAAAAGAAATGGAAAAATATAACAGAAAAAGTAGAAGCTATGGGCATGTGAGGAATAATACTCTGTTCTATATCTCATTTAAAAACCAGGAGGAGTGATTTGAATTTAAGTTGGCAATTCTGTAGACCTCTGATTGGTCAGATTCAGCCCAGTTTCACACAACACTTTTTAATATTGACATCAGCTGATAGTTTTCATTTTTGATAGTTCTGACAGATAAATAAATATTGGATGAAAAACCAAAAATATTCTGAAGCAGTAGGTATATTATTACTTTACATTTTTTTAAAGTAATAAAGTCGGTTTATCGAGTATTAAGGGAATACTGAAGTAGAGAAGCATTATATAGTGCAGAAAATATTTGTGGAATACCAGGACTTTTGAAAAATTGTGATGAGTGAATAAAAAATGTCGTTCGAAAAACAAAAATGTTATCTGTGCTGGACAAAATTTTGCAAGCTTCAAAGAAACGTTCAGACTTTCTTGAAACAAGTTAAATTTATCTGTGTCACCTTTTGACAAGTCAAATGTAGGTACTATTTATTCGTTATATACATATTTGGGAAGAAATCGTCAAAGTTCATCGGAAGAACATGCCATGGAAGATATAAAACAGTATAGAAAAGAATGGGTTGGGTAGAAAATACATTATTGGTTTTTGAAGTTAAAAAGAAAGAAGAAGGTATTTCAGAAGTATTTGAAAAGTGGTTTATTACACTTAATCCGGCAACATAAAGATAACTGTTGGTAATGTTTAAATTAATAATGCATATTGCTCTACAATGCTATTAATTTTGTAGTATTGTTATTGCCAGAACATATTATCAATTGTCATATTCTTTTCAATTTAATTGTAATAAATATAATTGAAGTAACTTGACTATATGTAATTCTCCACCATCAACAATGACCATAATTTGTTTGTTGTCGATGTGAATCTGAATCTTCTTATGTTTGAATAAGAAACGAAACAGGAAAAGTCTTACATTTTGTTTAATGCGTAGGTACATCTGAAAAATATACTGCAGATCAGAGGAGAAATTGACTTATGACTAATGTCTTTGCTATCAAGGCATATTTAATATATTTGGAACACGACTGTTGACTACGTTTTCGGAACACACCCTTTAGTAACTAATCTGGTAACTTTTAGTGGTGTGAGTAAGGCTTTTCAAATTACTCCTCCTGGTTTTTAAATGAACTATAGATATACATTTGGAAGAAAATAATCTGCTCTACCAATCGCTAGGAATCACCTTGTATACATAGTTTATTGGGCGACGACCTAGCATTGTAGTGGAACGCGTTGATGCGATAATTACAGTCAAGCAGTGTCGAACATGGTAAGTACTTGGATGGGTGACCATGCCAGGAAAAACCAACGTATAGGGCCCGTACCGCCTGCAGCGAACTAGCATATCACAGCTTGCGCAGGCATTATACCAATGAGCACGAGGTAAAATGTAGATATGCCGTATTTCGGAGGAGACGTAAAACCGAGGTTCCGAGTCCATGGATGTTGGGCTCGTTGAAGAACGCTACCACTGGCTGGAACAATAGTGGGTTCACCAAAATTTCCGGTTAGGGGTAGAGTGCTCCAGGCGTCGGTGATTAACCTTAGTCGCAGAAATAGACCGACGTTAGTTAACAGATAAAAAAAAAGTTTCTTCCACATGGACATGCTAGATTTTTGGTTTTGTATTCGCACAGTGTTAATTAAATGATTTGCATAAATTAATGATAACCTTATTCAAATTTTCATTAAACCAATTTGGGGAAACCTTGGGGAAACACTTGCGATCTTAATTTATTTTTTTTCGCCGAATAAACTAACAATGTATCAATTTCAACTTCCAAAATTACCAAAGTTTTGTTGAAAATAATCAAACACATTCAAAACAAAAACATTTACTTACAAGCCAGCTCAGCATATTCCATGAAAAGACTTCCGAAACAAAATGTTGTTTATCCCGAAGGAGAATTATCCTCAGTTTGCAGATGGAACACAAAATTTCTTGTTTACTCGTTACGTTATGCCACACGAACGCATTTTTGGCACATAATATTCACAATCACCAGAACAAACAACGTTTGTAGGTCACATCTTCACACAATTTCATTTCAAGTTACCGAAACGATATTTTTTTATTTCTCTGTGTAGTTTTCAACACTCGCAAATCATTTTCTGGGAGCGGATTGTCAAATTTAATTATACTTGTTAATGTTAAGTGACAGATTCGATCTAATTTCGTTATTTTTGTTACTATAAATCCTTCGGTTGTGATATATTATCGACATTTTGATAATTTCTCATTCTATGGACATTTTTAGACCACTGATTTATCTTCTTTAATTTGTTTTGTTCAGTCTACGTAATTTGTGAGACAAATACTAACCTGAGAAATTTCAATTTTATTTTCACATTCACATATATTAAGACGAACTTTAAAATTTGTCAATTCAATCAGTTGCAATGTGAGAAGTATTTTATTTTCAAACAAAATTCTATAGACAAATAAGTTTTTATAAAAAATTTCTTTGAGCGCATGACAAATTCAAGAACGTGGTGATGTATATAAAGAAAAACGAATATTATGACTTTAGTATATACAAAAACGATCAGTTTCCCGTGGAAATGAGTACCATTGTGTGCTAGTTGAACAATATACTATTTGTAAGAGACGGAAATTAGAACGTTGAGAATACACCACCTTCGCAGACAATCAAATAAATCCTTGGGATCAATAAAGGACTGATAATATTGGAAGGTGGTTGAGGAAAATAAGTAAAAGTTGAAATGGAAAATAGAACCGATGAGGATAAGAAAATAACAGAGTTATTTAATAATTATTTCACATACGACTTTACATACGAACGTCGCAAAACTCGGGCACTATTAATAACCGAACATGTACAACGTTAAAAACTATTAATATTAACCTTTGACGTATGACATATAATCACTTTTTAGATCACCTCGGTTAAATAAAAGTTTATCTCATGTTGCCAAAGAAATGTAGGTTACACGCATTTCGCGAACACTTGTACGACGTTTTAGTCTAACTTTTTGGGAAGCGTCTATGCGGCCGACGACTTTTCCACTGAGCGCGTTTGTAAGCGTCGTGACGCTTGCTGTTCGCTCCCACTTTAGTACTCACTATACGGTGTAAAAAATAGTCGGGAGTGATAGAATCGATGATTTAAGCGGAATTTTATGGATATTTTGACTATTTCGAATGGAATCTCAACATTATTTATTGTATATTCTCTTGAAAGTAAGAAAAACAAGAAATTGAATACAGGGAGATTCGTAACTATTGGAATAAAGGCTAAAACTTTTTTCCATTTGTTGCTGATAATTTCACTTTATATTCATGAATTGTGAAATGAAAGCATATTGGGAAGTAGATCTGGATGGTTCACAAATTGGATTTAGGAAATGACCACATTTTCACAATGTAATAAATGATGGAAAGACACACAAAAAATAGTAGATTTTGCGATGAGCACAAAATGATTCCCATTTTGTTGCGAATTGCATACTATACTTTTTCTATGACAACATATCGTTCACGTTTAATACATGCGTACATTGCAAAAACATCGAAAGAAATAAGCTGATGATATTTCATCACCCCGAACACAATAGATCTCTTAGGTCTCTGTGGATGTCACCCCAAAATACACACACACATCACCCCGAATTCGCCGCTAACGGGCTTTTTATCAGAATTTAAATGTAAATTGAAGAAATATGTCAATATCTTCTTCATCGCTATTTCTAATAGGTACACAGAAAGAGAAGCCTATAAAAATGTATTTTAAGAAAATAACTATGAAATTACTCGTTACCTACTAAAACTTTGACAGAAACGATCAGCTGACATTTCATCAATTTGTCGCTGGAAGTCATAATTTGACAAGCCGTAGTCGTCGTGATTTTAGAGTGAACCTAGACCTGTCACGAAATATTCCATTTCGCATTTGTTGCTTAGCAATTTGCCTAGCAGCCGATGCAAAAATGAAATTCTGTACAAAATGTGCTTGTTTATGATCGAAGTAACGATTATAAAATTATCGAGGTTGTCATAGAAAAAAGTTTATATTGTCATTTTTGATCTTGAAAAAGCTTTCAATATATCCTTTCACAGAAAACTGTTTGAACCAGGCTAGACCAGAGCTCGATTCCAAAAAGTCTAACAACACGAATAATGAGTCTTTACAACCCAAAGTTGTATTTTCAGCTATGTCAGGAGACATAACCTTGAATCCGATAGATTCAGAGTCGAAGATGGACTTTGATGAGGTGCAGCACTAAGTCCTCTTTTATGTATAATTGTGATGGATGACATCATCAAGGCAACAAAAACTAACACTTAAAAAATACACATATGGTACTGCAGGCTGTAACCAATCATCTAGACTGAGAGTGATTTTGCAGATGACCTAATGATTTGTGCACCCAGCAGAAAAATCTAAAGATAATGGAAGCGATGTGATGGGAAGAAAAATAGATATACAAAACAAAAAAGTAATAATTACTGGAACAGATGATGAAGAAATCAATTTAGAAATACACGAGGGAAAAATTAAGCAGGTAGACGTATTTAATTTCAAATATTTGGAAATCAAAAATGAAAATGAAGACAAAATAAATGAGAGGATCAACAATGCGTCAAATCTCCATCACTCATTATCAAAATCGTTAATGGGACAAAAGTAAACTAGTATTAGAACCAAAAATTACATTTCATTAAACAGTTTACTGGCCAATTTTTACCCAATGGGCTTATTCTGTACATCTATCCGTAACAGCTGTAAATTTAACATCGATGTAGATAAAATCGCAATGTTAAATCAGATTCAACAGCGCGGTTGAAAATCGTAAATGTAAAAAAATTATTGACAGCGCAATATTACATCGCAGCTAACTTCACTCATATTATTTTGTGTAGTAGAATTTGCCTAATTTTTAAGTTATTGGTCGGATGATGTAAAGCAAGAGGTCAAGGAACCAGAAGGAAGAAGAACTTTCAGGTTATCGTTACATTATATGTAAATACGTTATTAGTAGGTTTATTCATTTTTATTTAAAAAATGGATGGCGTTTGCAACGCCTGGATTTTTTGCATGTGGCTCTAAGTATCAAATTTATTTCTTTATTTAGCCTGCAATAGGCAATGAAAAGGTCTTCCGGTATATCAAACGGATTTTGTGAGTCACGTAATATTTTTCTTTTTATACGTATATAATTCCTAAAAAATTATTTCAATTTATACCCTAAAATTTGGCTAATTTTTTTGTTTCAATATTGATAATACACACCGTCCCAAAAATAGGATTATATTGATGTTCATTTTGACTCATTTCATGAAAATTTACAATTCAACTTATAACAAACAGTGTCAAAACACTCCTAACGTCGAATATTTTGATCGGCGTTATTTTAACAGCGAAAATGTTATTATACATCGATGTAAGTTACATCAAAAGCGTACAGAATAGCTTTTTCGTAACATCTCTCGACCTTGAAGATTTACATCGCTGTCACCGCTAATATTTTTGTACAGAATAAGCCCATAAAGCTGCATACTATCATAGAAATAAAAAGGTCCAATCCAAGTCATGGAAATGGAATATTTGCGAAGAGAGAAGAAATCGGATAAGAATCAAGGGTGTGATAAAGGAACTCGAAGTAGACCCAATTCTCGAAGTACTAGATAAACAAAAGCTTAAGTGGTTCGAACACTTAACAAAAAGGAGGCGGACCAGTAAGGGATGTGTGAGAAGCCCGAGTAAATACAAAAAGGAATAGAGAAAGGAAACTTGGGACCAAAAAGTTGCGAGAATAATGGAATGAAGAAAGACTAAATGGGTAGAGGCATGAATATGAATATATATACCCTCATATCTTCGGGTATGAAATTTTTCCAGCATGTACTTTTTGTTGGACAATGTAAATACATGACGTTATTGCTAAAGTTTTTTGTTGCTAGATGATTGTTGGGTTGGGATCGTTTTCATTATCAATTATTGAACTTGAACTCAATATGTCTGCAAACGAGTGGCTCCAGAGCCAGGTAATTCAATGATCTGATGAATCCATGAAATAGAATTACAGTAATCAAATTTGTGTTATTTTCAGTTCGGCTCGAAAAACAAACAAATAAATGTAACAAGAAGGCAAAGATAAACTTACTTGAACATTTAAATTGGTTTAATTTAAAATTGCGCTGTTAAATTGGACAAGTCTTAACAAATGCTCGAGTAAAGCAAGGAAAAAACTCTATAAATCTTGGGATTGCACAATTTACTCTGGTCTCATAATAATTAATTTTGAAAACACAAAGCATTACTTCATACACAACTGCGGATGCCAAGAAAGTGTACAATGTCCTGTCAGCAAAAAGGAATGTAGTTTTAAAAGATTAATTACATCGGTATGCAACTAATGCAATTAAAAGACGGCGGTTCATTTTACTGAAGCATTTTTCTGTCTTAATAAATAATTTTTTTTTTCGATTTATTAAGAATATTTATCATATACACTTTGGAGGAGCTATAATATCTATCTTGCCAAATGTTATGAATATATTATTGTAATTATTTCAAGAAATATCATGATTTTGACGCTGATTGTAGTCTGTAGTAGACGCGTACATATTAAAATAAATTTTTTTATGAATTGTTGAACAATTTGGAACGTTGTTCATTTAAGCGTCAATTATAAACAAAATGACAAGATGAGGTAATAATATTCGAAATTATAGCGGAAATGGTTCTTAAAAAGTTGGTGTTTTTGAATTTTGGAGATTCGAAATGGCAGCTGACTTTATACAGTGTGAGTTTTGAGTACACTTCAATTATCTTGGAAACGGATCTTACGATTTTTATAGACTTTGTTGTCCACTCCTCTTGTAATGAGGCTGTCAGTGTCAGTGACATAATGCCAGAGCTGTAACTACATTTACATTATCATTATATTATATTATTGGCATACCCAGTGACCTGTCCACCTTCCTGAGAAGGACAGGATGGACAATGACCTAGGAGGACAACTCCTACACACTCACCCTCCCCACTCTACAGATACAGACCCATCCTTTTCATGAAAAATAAGCAAAAATAACCTTTTCTGATAACGTTTTGGAGCGTTTTGACAACGTGATTATTTCGAAAAATATTTTTTTTACTCCTGTTTTATAATATACTTATAAAAAGACTAAAATCTGTATTATAATGATATTCATCATGATACAAATTTTCATTATGATACAGATTTTTAAGCCAATAGGAATGCGACATTCGCACAATATTTAATATAGCCATGGATACCTGGTTGATATTTCTAAAATTAATTATACTAGGTCTGTTCCCTGCAATAAAAGTGTAGCACTGAGCTATACGATTTTATTTATTCTAATTATGTTTTAATGCTTCTTGCAGTATACAAATGCAAAGTACATAGATAGTCCCAAATTTAGCAATTTTACACGCATTTTTCACAGATAGATCTGAATTTTTCGAAATTATATAGCTCAGTGCTACACTTGTATTGCAGGCGAACAGACCTATTAAGTGACACTTAATTTGACAGCTGTCAAATAGTTTCGATTTTCCTTTCATTGTTCTTGTTTTCTATAATAAATGATAATTATTAATCAAATAATTCTTATTAATCGGAGTAGAAAAAATATTGTATGCAACTTTCATGTAATGGCCAGTAATACACTCGCATATTATATACGAAACTCGCCTGCGGCTATCCTACAACATGCTCGTGTCTTAATGGATATCATTACATGATCGTTGCATAAAATACTATATTACAGCTGTAGCAACAATCAAATTTTGTCATTTTGTGTCATAGGAAACATTATACTGAAAATTTAGATGCTTTCGATTATTCACTCTTGGCTGCTAGTAGCAGCTCGTGGTGACTGAATTCCGTTTGTTTATTACCGGGCGTGACGCCTAGTCTTACCTTCCCCTTGCACCTCAAGCACATACCGAAAAGTATGAGCTTCAAGCCACAGACATTAAATATTTGACGTTTGTCCGGTTTGACGTTTATTTAAAGGTTCTGATTGTGCCGCTTACGATTTAATACCTTACCTTACTAAAAATATCTGAATATGAAAAATCATACTATCGAAAACATTATAATTGGAAACTGCTCTTCTAACAACACAGGAAATTAATTGGCATTGGCACATGACAAGTGGTTTTGAGGATCCTGAAAAAAATCGTGTTCGTTTTGCTCAAAAGTCGTGACGACTGAGGCGCCACGCACAAGTGCTCGAAGCCCAAATAAACGAAAGCAACATTTGATTGAATATGACCAATCATTATACAAAAAACAGATCCCTGCGTACCTACTGCGTAACGTCGATTATCCTGTTCGGGTTTAATGGAAAAGCCTCATTCTACTCGTTCTCCACATGAAACTCGATAGTGATAACGGCTTCCATTCGAAGTGAAGAAGCAGCCCACAAGTATCATGGGCCACCCGTCTATTAAATAATTACCAAGTAGAATGCAGTCAAAATTTAAATGAAAGGTAATGCAAAATGGTTTTTTTCGTAATTAAAATTATAAAAAAATCTAAAATACAAAATAAGATGCGAGAGACCGTGTTTGTCTGAACTCATCTAGTGCGTAAACCAGTTGATTTAGCAGCTGGTTATATGAATAGCTATCAAATTTGACTACAAAATAATAAACTACAAATAACACCATGAGTTTCATCATTCTATTGAAATTGATGAGCTCCTTTTTTGCGTGTTATTGTATATATCACCATGCCTTTGATATTGTAGCTTAGAGATCTGGCAGGAAATTGGATAACGTGGTGTAATAACAGTACACTCCTTTTGTAATTTTGCTGTAGTAGATAAACAATACAATGTTAAATTGGATTTATTATACATCTCGAACTGAAGTTAGACATTGTATAATTCCGTCAAATTGATATTCTCCTCTTTTGTACGAGACAAAACTTATTAAACTCCTTTATATACAGAGAGTAACATACAGATTGGTTTTAATTCATACCACTTACTAGAGGTCAAAATTAATCCTGCCAAGGCTGAGATTAGTTGCTTTCACCAAAAAGAGAGGTATGAGAACTGAGGGTCTAAATCTTGATGGAGTACCACTGCCGGTGGTTGAACAGGTGAAGTATCTAGGAGTGATCCTTAATAAATCACTGACATGGAAGGTTCATCCTGATAGTCGCCTAAGCGAGGTGACAAACACGTATTGGGCCTGTAGGAGAGCCATTGGTCCGAGGTGGGGACTGACCCCCAAAACGATCATATGGTTCTATAGAGTGATTATGCTGCCTATGCTCACATATGCGGCTCTGGTCTGGTGGCCGAGGGTAATCTTGGTCACGGCTAGATAGCAACTGGCACGCCTTCAAAGGGTGGTCAGTTTGGGGGCAACTGGCTGCATGAGGACTAAACCAACTGTTGCGATGGAAGTGATCCTTGGTCTTCGGCCTCTTCACCATGTGATCGAGGCTGAGGCGGGGAGGACTTTCCTGCGCTTGAAACGGCTGGGATACGTGCGAAGAGGGGAAAAGTGCAGGCTCGTCAAGAAGCTCCAGGTCCTGGAAGATATTCCAGTTCTGGCTCGATTGGCTAATGAATGCCTGCGTAAGTACTACTTCGCTACCCCATACAGGGCCATGATCCGGGATAGAGAGTCCTGGGAAAAAGAGAGGAATACACAGCCTAATGGGACCGTCTAGTAGACAGATGGCTCATGCTCCGGTGATAAAGCAGGGGCTGGAAATAACTCCAGGAACCCAAGAACACAAGTTTGTGTACCATTGGGTGATGGTGTATCTGCAAATCAGGCCGAGATTTATGCTATCTTGGAATGTGCGCAGATAAACCTAGACAGAGGTTATGTGGATCGACGCATATACTCCGACATATACTCCGACAGTCAGGCAGCAATTAAAGTCCTGAGTGGGTATACCAGCAACTCAGGACTTGCTAACGAATGTCGAGTACGACTTGCTAATCTTGCAAGGCGGAACGTGGTGCGGCTAGAATGGATTCCAGCTTACTCTGGTTTTAAAGGCGGATGCACTGGCTGCGGAAGGGGCGGCAGCTCCTTTCTGAGGCCCGGGCCCGACCCTGGGCCTAACAAAACAAAAAATACGCAAGTAGACGAAGAAATGGCTGAGGAATCAGCACCTCGCTCATTGGAATGCTCTACAGGGTCCTAAACAATCCAAACTTCTACTGAAAGGATGGACTGATGGACACGCCAGGGCAGCTACTGAACTACCAAGGAGTAGGCTGAGGAAGATAGCAGGACTCCTAACAGGGCACTGCTGTATGAGGAAACACCTCCACAACTTAGGAGTAGAAGAAAGTTCCCTATGTAGGGGTTGCGGCATGACTGACGAAACGTCAGTCCATGTTCTCTTAGAGTATCCACACTGGGCTGTACTACGCAGGCGAATCTTCGGAGTCTCTGTTACGGCCCCTGGAGACACAAGCACACATCCATCGAAAAAGGTTGTAGCCTTTATTGAAGGGCTCGGCTTCATGGATGTCTAGGTAGCAGGAATGGCACAATGTGCCCGCCAGTGGCCTCAGTGCCGGAACCTTGGCTTGAGTTGTCCAGGACAAGGCACGCCTGCACATTTAGTAGTAGTAGTAGTAGAGGTCAAAAGTAAGTCGATAGAACAAGGTGCTCGATCGGACAGTCGGCCTTGGGGGATAAACATTAATTACATAAGGGTCACGAGTGGAGAGGAGTTTGAAAAAATTCCTTGGTGGGAGAAGGGTGGAAATTTATATGCAGGAATTTATTATTAGAAATTTATTTCCATTCCCATGACGAATTGACTTGCCCATACGAATTTTAAATTTGTGAATGTGCTTGTTTCATTGGATTTTGTTTATGAACATGATTTCTTCAATGTTTGGATATTAAAATAATTTCCTTCAAGCCGGAAACTTCGTGCGAAAATCATAACACCGCGTCCTCCGAACGAACTCGATTGGCGAAGATTTATCGAACAGCCCGCTACAACCATCCCACTTGCTGTTGGCAAGCGCGTGCGTGTGTTATTTCCTCCCACTTCAACTAATGACTGATATTGATTACCCAGTGGCGTTGGTATTGTCAGTTCTTATCATTGTATTTTCAATTTTAATATCCTCTTCAACTGCAGTAAAGAGAGTTCAGTTTTAAAAATACTTTTTTCAAGTTGTTTCTATTTAAAGTGCTCTCCAGAATTTTATGACTTGGTTTATAGTATGTGAAGAAATGAGATTTCTTTTGATGCATTTATTTCTGCGAGATGCTCTGAGCTTTGAAGGCATTTATATGTGAAATATCATGTGGACCAGTGATGATGTGGAACTAGGGCTGAATTTTCATTACTGATGATAACTTGTTAGAATTAGTGGAAAAATAAAGGGATTATTGAATTTATGGAATCTTAGGGTGTACAAGAATTGCTCCATGATTCCACCCATACAATGTTGATCGCTTTTTATCAATGTGCAAGTAACATTCAATTGTTCAATTGCCATTTTCACAGACAGCCAAGCAGCGCTAAAGGCACTTAACTCCGTAGAATTCTTAGCTAGTATTGGATTGTGTGCGGGCCCTAAACACACTGGGTGAGCGTAGCAATGTTGCGGTAGCCTGGGTACCGGGGCACGAGGGTCATAAGGGCAACGAAAAAGCGGATGAATGGGCAAACAGGGCTCATCAATGCCATTCGTTGGTCCGGAACCCTTCTGCGTCGTTGCAAAAACCATAACAAGAATGGGACCAAAGAAGTGGATCGCCCACAAACCTCTGATATGGTGGAGGAACTCACCAGGACAAAGGCAAGCGAAACAGTTCATATTAGAACACTCGCTAAAATTTACAGCAGATCTGATGGCCAAAGATAGGAAAACTGTCAAAGCTGTAGAGGGTCTCTTAACGGGGAATTGTAAGCTCAATAGGCATTTGAAGCTGACGGGATTGACAAACGAAGATGTGTGCAGGTTTTGTCACCTAGAAGAAGAAACGGCAAAACACATTCAATGTCAGTGCGATAGGCTGGCGAATGTGCGGTTTTTGCATTAGGCGATGAAAAGCCATTGGCAGAGACCTATATGAAAGTTTCAGTCTCCACACTAATAGACTTTTTAAAAAGAGTCAGGCTGGAGAATGTGATCCAGAGTTTGAGGGACCACAATAGATCTAGAAAGGTCGCAGTGGAATACGTCAAAAGCCACCTCATAAAATATATCTATCTAACATTCAATATAAATAGGCAATGCTTTGAAATTTGTATTGCGGCTTTGTTAATCGACATTCTCCGAAAAAAAAGATTTTCTCAATATCTGTGACGTGCTCTATATATTTTAGGCTGTTTTCTCATTTCACCATTGATTTTACATTGGTTTAACTTTTATAAAGCACAGTTGTGACCTAAAGGATACTTTTTTTTCTTATTTTTTGGGAATTGAAACCAAAAAATAAGAGAAAAAATAATAAATAATGCCACAAGGAACTTACAGAAGATACTAAGGGATGCTTTTCGATTGAAAGTCTTCTTAAAAAATGGTCACGAAGCCGATAATAAATATTTTTGCTTGGTATATTTCTCCATAAATGTTCTTTCACTTCCCTTCCAACTACATTTTATTCGGATCGGATTATCGATCTAAAAAAGTAATTCGTCCTTAGACATCAACTTCGAACAATATATTCTTTTGTGTTGACTTTTAACTATAAGAACTCTCAATTATTTCGGGCTAAGCCAAAACAAACAGAAATCCTTAAGCTGAGAAAACATTTTAATACAGTACTTGACTATTTAATATCCATTTGATAATTTTAATTTGTCATCTATGTATAAGAAAACAGCTAATTTTTTTTTCGGAAATTTATAATTGACTAAAACAAGCAGTAGAGTCACGTTGTATTATTTAGATTTAGATCAGTCATGCCCAATTACTAAAAATGTGTTCATGCTGGTGATTGAGTTAACGATTCATTAAAATAATATGTCAGCCTAATTTTTTTTTAACTTTGAGCTAATAAAAGGCTGACAAGTAAGAATAATAAATTAAGAAACTGATTGTTTAAATTACGTTCGTGAAAAATTCGTAATTTCCCCAAACACGTGGTTGGCAATTTTCCTGAACAGTCGAAATCATTTTAAATTCGTTTGGGCGTAATTGAAAAAAACTCTTGCCAGCACATCAGAATCGTGAATTTATGATAATCTTTCATATATTTTATAATGTATTAATAGAAGAGCATGCCAATAACCTTTCTTACCATTTGTTGCTATCTTTTTAAAGGAACTGGATAACTAACCTGGAAAAAAATGAAATTAATCAGTTTTTCCGATAATATTCCAAAAAATGATGGAAATACGTTACTAGTTAGGTACCACAAATTAAAATAACCTCACCCTTTTTGTGCTGTTGATCGTATCATTGATTTAACGAGAAACCTGTAGTCATTATCAGACTCACTAGTATTTTCACCAGGTCCTTTATGAGAAAATCCTCCATCAGGCACTCTGGTCCCTTAGCTTAGCTACAGTGTCATTGCCCACAATACGTGTGTGTCACCCTATTGTGTTGCCAGAGCTGGGAGTTTATAAAGGCACTATAGATCTAATCTGGAGGCGTGCTGAGAATTTCTGTTCTGCCTTTGGAATCTTTTGGCATACATGCCCCCTTCCAATGTGAATTTACAAACACGTGTCGACAGCCTAGAATATGGATGGAAAAATCCCCCAAAGATCCATCACATCTACATTCCTTCCTGACTGCGTGCCTTCAACATTGAGTTACTGGAATGACTGTGGGTGCTGGTTCCTTCGTGCTAACTCCCATTGCATGCCAGTCTGTATGCAATTATCGCTCCCGCCTCAACTTTCAGAGCAGGATGCGGAAGTTTGATAAATACTCTCATCGCCACACTCGAGCTTTTTTTCATCAGTGTTTGGTAACCAGACTAACGATCGATACTTCCAGAGTACGATTTGTGAATTCAGTCCCCATCTGTTTTCAATCGCTTGTTAGGCAGTGTGAGCATGTTCCTCGTATGAAAAGGACACGGAAAGTAATGCAAGCATTTTTAGTGATTATTGGTGTTGGCAATAGGATGCGGACTCTGAGTCTACGCAAAATATAAATGAGACAGATAATTTAGGCACCTCCGGGTGCCTAAATAAAATATATACTAGACGTCGTTCTTGGAAAAACAAAAAACTAATGAAATGTATCCTTTATACAGGGTGGGGCACTATGAACGAACTATTCTCTGGCGTCTTAACGGCAAATATAATTGGGAAAAATAAGACGTAAAATTTAGTAGATTACTTAGGACTATAATTTAAAAATAATTTGGAATATACAGGGTGCTCCAAAAAAGCGTGCCGTATCAAAGTTAGGTTCCTTCAAATGGAACACCCTGTATTTTATCACATTTTTGAATTGTACTTTTAAAAATAATGTAAGTTCATTAACATTTCCCTATACCTATCTAGCTCAGTTTCCAGGATAAATCGATTTTACATAATTTGTAGACCCTCCGAAAAAATACAATTACTTCAAAATGAAAACGAATAACCACATTTGCTTCACACCATCTCACTAGAAGCTTTTAACATTCCGTTTCCAATATTTACCAGTATGCTATCATATACAGGGTGTTTTTAATATGACAGTATAACACTAACCATTTAATACATAAATTTCTGGCTTAATTTAAATGGAACACCCTGTATCTGTTGGGTCTGTTAAACGTGGGAATTTATTACCTTCCAGTTGGTATCAGGGTTGCCTATATCTAACTCTGATAGTTCTCGAGAAATTTCAAATTTGTTTTTTAATATTCAATTATTTGCTGACATCTAGTTACCTATGACATGATACTCCGATGGAAAGTTTTTAAAAATTTAAAATTTGTTATTTTGGTCCCAAAGAAAATAGTCTAATGGCGTCAAGCATGGGAGCCTTGGCGGCCAAAGATAAGGACCCCCTCGCCCAATCCATTTTTGTGGAAAAATATTGTTCAGGTAACGCCGGATAATTATAATGTAATTAACAGACGCACCATCTAACTGCAGCCACATTTTTTGTCCTGTGGATAGTGCACCTTCATCTAAAAGTTCGGGTAGTTTTTTACGTAAAATTTTCGAAATTTTCTTCCAGTTAGCATTAAGTTTTTTTACTAATCTTATTGCAAAGTTAATGATTGAGTACCCTTAATAAAATTCTGATTTAAGAGACATTTAATTTATCAATCATTAATCATACAACAAAGCACTTACTGTCAAAATAACAAATTTTGAATTTTTAAAAACTTTGCATCGGAGTATCATGTCATAGGTAACTAGATGTCAGCAAATAATTGAATATTAAAAAGCAAATTTAAAATTTCTCGAGAACTATTAGAGTTTGATATAGGCAACCCTAATACCAACTGGAAGGTAATAAATTCCCACGTTTAACAGACCCAACAGATACGGGGAGTTCCATTTAAATTAAGCCAGAAATTTTTGTGTTAAATGGTTAGTGTTATACTGTCATATTCAAAACACCCTGTATATGATAGCATACCAGTAAATATTGGAAAAGGAATGTTGAAAGCTTCTAGTGAGATGGTGTAAAGCAGATGTGGTTATTCGTTTTTATTTTGAAGTTATTGTATTTTTTCGGAGGGTCTACAAATTATGTAAAATCGATTTATCCTGGAAACTGAACTAGATAGGTATAGGAAAATGTTAATGAACTCACATCATTTTTAATAGTACAATTCAAAAATGTGGTAAAATACAGGGTGTTCCATTTAAAGGAACCAAACTTTGATTCGGCACGCTTTTTTGGAGCACCCTGTATAATCCAAAATATTTTCAAATTATAGTCCTAAGTAATCTACTTAATCCTACGTCTTATTTTTCCTAATTATATTTGCCGTTAATAGTGCCCCACCCTGTATATACATGGTTATTCTTTATTTGAGTGATTCATAGTGACAGTCATTTGTTTTTAGAGTATAACACGTATCATCAATTTCATATATGAACGTTAAAAATAATAGTACGTCCTTGACGTGTAATTTCAAAAATAAATTTATGTTATTAGAGACATCTTAGCCTAATGTCCACGTTAAGATACATTCATATAGATAGACAATAATATGTAGACCTGGCATTCACCCAAGTTCTATAAAAAGAAACTGACAGCATCGTGTATGTTCTGTTGACGAGGAAAACTCTTGAAATCAAACGACGTTGGCGAACTCAACATATATTTGTTTGAGACATAGCATAAGTTGAAAAAAACATTGATGATGTATTAACAAGTTGGATTATCTCATTGATACATATCGTTATGTTCAAAACAGGTATTTTATACAGGGTGATGTCACGAAATTACACTGACACTGACAAGTTTTATTTGATTTTTGGAACTTTAGTTCTTTACGCCAGGTTATGTTAGAACGACCAGGGGTCGCGACGCAAAAGATCTGACCGTTACGCGTTACGTTACGCTACGTTATGTTACGTTGCTTCGTTATGTGCCTTGCTTGCGTGCTTGTGCCTCCTTAGTCTCTTTCTCGTTTACGAAGCAGCGATTCATAATAATAAATATGCTCCTGCCGGGATTCGAACCCGGGCCGCCCGCGTGCAATGCGAGCATTCTAACCACTGAACCACCGATGCTATATTGAAATTCTATGCAAAGCTGGTATTCGCAGTGCTATTTTTACTATTATTTCCATAATTTTTTTTGCGCGATTAAGGGGTCTAGCACATTTACTTTTCGAAATACAGGGTGTTGAAATTTTGAAAACTTGAATGTTTTAATTCGATAACTTTAAAATGGATGGATAAATTGATTTGACATTTGGCAGGTAGTTTTTAAATGTAAAAGGGCATATTTTGAAATAAATTGTAGTTTGTGCAACTAGTGTGGATATGATGGCCATATCGCACGAGGACGAAGATGGAGCACGACGCCGTAGGCGGAGTGCTCAATCGTTCAAGTGCGATATGGACAATCCACACGAGTCGAGCAGCATATTTTTTTTACGACCCACTTAGGAAAAAATCTAGAAAATAAAAATTTCTATAAACTGTTATATAACTTCAAATTAAAAATTTAACAATTCAATTTTATATTTCCACTAATTTTGTGGTAAACGTACAGTTCTTGAATGTCCAATTTGTATAATGCTACGGTTTCCTTTTTCAAATATACGATTATGTTATAAGTAGATGCTGCCAGTCGGACTCCCTCATGAAGGGTACCGTACCATTATCTATAATAATGAATATTCTGCTAAATATTTCAAACGTCCACCTGTTGTCGTTATTAATAACAAGCAGAATAATTATTTAAAAATAAAATTAACAATAAAAAAAACTCCCTCGCGGGGTATCGAACCCGGGTCTACTGCGTGAGAGTCTGATATGCTTACTACTCGACCACCAAAGAATATGCAAATCGTTTATCTATAACGTCAGATGCATTACATAATTTTTGCTTAAAAGGAACTAAAGTTCCTACCGTGTGTCCCGCGACACGTTCTACCTTTTTTATAGGTATAAGCGTGAACGAAATTATTAAGAAATTTATATGAAATAATGGCAGGCAGCCCGGACATTATGAGGGATAATTAGAATCTGAGAAAAGCTTATTAAAGAGGAGGAAATTTCCAATAAAAAAATCTTGACTTCTGGATCCCTACTTTCAGTGCTAATAATTTCAAATTAACACTGAAAATGGGCCTCCAAGTGGCTATCTCCAGACGAGCACGTGGCCTCTAAAAAGTCACATAAAATAATTTTAATGTGGCGATTTATCACTTATAACATTTAAATGAACTATGGTGTGCTCGCAATACTCACGTAGGAGGAATCCATTTTTCAACAAGTTGAGCGATTGTTAATTAACAAAGATCAACAATTTGAGAAGGTGGAAAAAATATAACATAAATAGATTAGGAGTCAATCCGTATTTTGTTAGTCTTCCTGAAATATTGAACAAAGTATTATAAGTAAATGGTTTCCTGTGCTAAACATTCGATGTCATTTTATTGAGGTAGGTACTTATTTCATTTTTTATTCAATATTATTTTCAATATAACAATTTATGATTGAAATTCATAGATGTTAATGATTAATTTCGCATATTTTTGCTAAATGTATATATTTTATAGTAGGTATATGTATGAATAATTGTATATATGAAATGTGAATTTGATTGGATTTATTTATTTCGTTTTTTAATTCCAATGTTTGATGCTTACCTATCTTATTTACCTAGCTCAGTCGGTTTATTTATGCTTATACTATTTACTTTTCCTTTATTAAAATTTGAATGAAATAAATGTTATTATTATCAATATATGTTTAAAATGTTAATATCTTTTCCTCTCTGGGAATTAGATTGTAAGTTGAATCTTTCAATCATTTCAAGTCCAGCTCTGTCCTTTGATCTTCAAAGACATAAACATTGGCAACGACCGATGTCTGTAGATCCCAGATAGATCATAGAAATGTAACAACCACATTCAAAATTGAGAAAAATATTCAACTAACGTTTAGTATTGTTATCTATAAAAATATTCAAAAATTATTTAAAATTTCTCATTTTATTTTCTAACCTTATTCTCTTCCATTCTTTCTGGCACACAGTTTCAAAAATTATATTGAAATTAGTTTTCGACAAGGTAGTTGAAATTCTTGCTTGTAACTTTTTTTTCTCTCACTATATACTCAGTTTTTCATAGCCAATTAAAGTGTGAACAATAAACCCCACTCATTGTTTTATTATTGATTTGAATTCACTTTAATTCATTTCATTTTATACTTTCTTCTGTATTTCCTTCGACTGTAATGCCTCCTGAAAATTGCTCTTTATTCTAAAGACCAGTAAACGTTAAACTAATAGCGAAAATTCAGAGACGCTATAAATCTAATTTAAGGATACTTTCCTTCCCTAATTGAAATTTATTTTCAATTCCCTCCAATTTCGAATATAGCTCATGTAAATTGTGTACAAATGAAGTACTTTAAGTGATGTACGATTATTTGCAGAACCAAGCTAACATTTTGCAATAATTATTAAGACATATGGGGTGGAGTAGGAAGATACGTCACTTTCGATTTTGAACTTCCATCTTATGAAGAGATATTTCTAGAATTTTGCTCAATTTTCTGGATCTATTGTGCATCCTTACTTAGATTCAGTTTCTGAGGAGAGTCTTAGAGACTAGTAACTGGTTTACTCCTATTTCCTGAAGGAATTCCAGGGATATCTGCAGGCTACAACTTAGGTAAATGTCCTTCTTCAATCCAACAATCTCCTAGCTGATGTGCCCAGGATTCTGAAAGTATGTGGATGGAAGTTTCTTACTTCATTCCCAAGATCTACATTCTTTTTCCTCCACTATTTTGAGCTTTTTCAGGTGCCCATTCAGACGACAATGTCCCGTTAGGATCCATGTTAAAACTCTTAGCGCACATTTACCTTGTCTTACGCATTCATTTGATCTCAACAGGTTGTAGTCACCCAGGAGAATCTTTGATTGTCTAAGCCCTACTGGATCTTTCCAATGGTCATATCTTCTCTTTTCCTTGACATTCCCTTTTTTCCAATATTACATTGGAACTGATTATGTAAAAGGGCTCAGGCCCCCAAAAGGGTATTTCAGTCCCCTTCTTCATTAGTTTATCTGCTATTTCTGAGCTACTCACGATAGTGAATTTTGTAAAATAAACTCATGACTTGAGCAATCTCTGATCAACTGCAAGAAGTCGTTCGTCAAAGTACTCCTCTAATTTGATTGTACTTTTAATATAACCAGGACCTCTGACCACTAACAACCACAATTATGAAGTTGTCGTGACGCGTTGCTGTGGTCCGTCTGATTTTAACCTTGGGCAAAATACATGGACGACAAACCGCCTTCGCAATGCGACAACTGGCAACTCCTCGTTTCTCCATACTGAAACTGATGAACACTACCGAACACCATTATCGTTAATGGGCTCGTTTATTGAAATTTTTAACTGTCGTAAAACAAAGTAATAAGGATGAAAATATTATTCTGAAAATTCCATGTCAATAGAATATGTCGTTCTCCTAATATAACCAATTAAACAAGCATACCGTAGCGGGGCGAAGACTATGACTGTGACGTCACCGCTTATGAAAGTTAATGTGCACAATATTACGCTTCTGAGTGTAACGTGCCCCGCGTAGAATTTATTTATTTTGGATTACTCGCAAAATTTTGTGTGAATAAAATAAAATGTGCGGACCTAATTTTAAAAAAGCAGACACATTAAATCTTCCAGAAGTGGACTTGCTAATTATTATGGAGTTTTTTAATCAAAAACACTAGTTAAATTATAATTTTATACTATGTGACACATCGTTTTTGGCTGTTTTCCGGCAAGGATGATTAAAAATGTCAATATTTTCATAAATACATGCTCTCTCTAATGATATACAGGGTGATTCCAGATGTTTAATTTTATTCCTGCTCTGGTGGACAAAGTTACAGAGATAACGCTATAGGTTACTCAGTAACAAATTGCAATTTTATTAACTGCAGACTGCCCAATTAAAGGAGCTTTTCCAAATGCTATTTATGATGAATGTGTAGTGGAAATTAAATCACCAATGTTGAAAAGAACAAGAAAAACTTATTTTGATGAAGCAGGTAATATTAGTTCCAAATGTTTACATTAGATTCAAATGCACATGCACCTCAATGGTAAAAAAGCGATATTTGTTAGAGCTGATCCGGACTTTGAATCAAATAAAATAATTTCAGTTTTGTTGATGATTTACTGAAAAAGATAACCTGGTTTGTGGAAAAAAAAGCAGTACCTATTTAATAAAATTTAATTTGTGAAGAACTAATCCATTATTGTATTAAATAATTTTGAACATTAATAACACCACAAGCTATAAGAACAATATCTATCATCTTCTTATTTAAAAAAATTCAGATAAATACAAGCGTGTGGCTTTCAATAACCCTCTCAATATGGATTCACATCGTATTTTATAAGGTAATTTATAACGATTCTTATTGAAGAAAAATAAAATCCTAAAAATACACAAAGTATGTTGACTTATCAGTTATTGCTTTGTGTCTTTTCATGCTTTTCTGCCATTGCTTCCGTTTTTTTTTGCATCCTTATTAACCTTCCGTAGCTAACATGATTAATTTTAATAAGAAAGCTAACATCTGTCTCTGGAACCGACTAAAAAAAACCTAACTAACAAGTGGAAAAAAACATGACCTTGGAATGTAATACTTTAGGGTAAGGTGTTTGAAAAGAAAAAATGGAAACATTGTATTTGTTACACGATTTTTAATGAGATTAAAATAACAAACAAATTGGGGTGGAAAAAAAAAACACCTCCGTCGCAAGTCCACTAGCTCTAGAAAATCAGCTATTGATGATGGCCAATCGCGTTCGCGATTTCTTCGGGAATAATCAGGAATTTTCCTAGGTGTCGGTCTTACAGACGCCGTGTTAGCTACGGAAGGTTAATAGAAATAAAAGTTTCGTTAGATCTTTTGATCGTAGTACTTTAACATTCTGGAACCTCACAATATTTATAGCTTTTTTTACTCTGGTTCTGGTCCATTGTGTCGATTGGTTTAAATTATTTTTAAACGTTTTCATTTCACAAACATAACACTGTTTAGAGTTTGCTGAAATGTATAATAAATAATAAGCAAATAAGCTAGCAAAATACTGTTACTAGCTAAGTAGTCATCTAACCGAGAACCGATCGGCGCGGTATCCGCTCTCTCAGCGAGAGATTTCATAAGGGATGACGTCACGCCTGAAATTCGGAGAGGAGCGCTGTTTTATGTTTATAATCTTTTTAGGCGACTTAGGAGTCTCGCTGACGTCTAATTTTTTGCACAGAGCCTCAAAATGACGTGTATGTAAATGAGCCCATTGAAGTCGTCTTCAACGACAGATGACGACAACAAAACCACATACTAGTCGCGTCGCTGTGGTCCGTCTAAGCTTAGTCACAACCACATTCATGAAGTTGTCGGGACGCGTCGCTGTGGTACGTCTGAGTTTAGCCTAATAGTTTATTCCGTTTCGAACACACTGTATATTTTTGTCAATCCAACTGCACAGAAAGAAAAAGTAGCCACTATACAATCAAAAAATGGATTGAATCAATCATTCTGATCCATAAAACACAGCAAGTAAACAATCATTGTAGACATCAATCCAATCGTTTTGTTTATTAACTTGAAGAACAAACTTGATCCTCTCTGTCCAGTAAATAATCATCATGAACATTAATCCAATTATATTGTTTATTAATTTGGAGAGCAAAATTGATCACCACTAGAAATTAACCTAATCGTTATTGTAATTGATTTAAACGTTATATATTTTGTACTTACTGATTGAAATATACAATAAGTTCGAAACGTGTACGTATCCTTAGTGGCTGCCTATATTTTTTAGAGATGAGTGCTCGCCTGCAATGTTTTCAACAATAATAATATGTGCATGATTGAACCAATAGCTTATCAACTTAATCAAACTCATTATCTGCTGACATTATACATTTAAATCATCAATTCAATCCATATTTTTGTATTAAAGAGCGCTTGTACTGTAGAGCCTATAAATTGTGGCTCATGCAAGACTGTTTGAATCATGACTTCAGGCATTAATGAAGACCTTAAACTTTTTGCAGATGAGAAATTTGTGCTAATCCTACTATAGCTGGATAAAGATTTAGAATTAGAATTAGAAGAAACTATTGAAATATGCGCATACAGTAGGTACCTACTTATCTAAAAATCATATCACTTATGATGTCGTTTGTAAATATATTTCTTCTGTTCTTACTGTGTGAAATTCCTTGAAAATGATACAATGTACATCGAAACTTATACTACCAAGAGTATTACTACATTGAAATTATCAAGAGTCTTATACCTATTATTTTTGTTTATATGCAAAGCAAGGTAATAGGAAAATGGGTTATAATAAAAAAATTTTATAATCTGATATATTTCTATTGTTCTTCAAATATTCTCAGAGTATATTCACTTTTGCGCATGATCGGTCATTCTCAAACTTAAAAAAGTGTATTTCAAAAATATGTCCATTTTATTGGTAGGTACCATATAATCATGTAGCCTCCACAACAAGGCGGCATCACACCCACCTAAATTATCTAAAATAATTGATTTTCATTTGTAAACTACGTTTCAGGTTATGCGTAAAACTATAAATTCTCACTTTCATTATCAGTTACAGTCGTCAGTCTATGTTTTGATGTTTTTATCTTTGACGTGCTGCTCATCTCCAAGAAAGGATAATATTGCAGGAAATTCAGATCTCCAATCCTAATCTACCTAATCTACCTAATCTACCTAATTTTGAGATCACTTACCTACCACTCACACTACGAACACAGTAACAATTTCAATGCAAAATCAAAAATCAAAATTGTCACCAACGCGAAACCACATGTTTTCACTTCACTCACTCGAAAACAAATCAGAGTCTCAGCTCAGTTGCAATTAGTGTCTTGCTATTGCAACAGGTATCTAGGGTGGGTTTTACGGAAAGTCAATAATTCTTGGTTATTATCATAAATATTCAAAGTATTAAAATGATCAAAACAGTGGCATTAATTCAATCAAAAAAGTGATTGGTTTATTTACTTTGGAAATGGATTTGAGTTCAACCGTTTTATTTAATCACTTATACATCAACTTAATGCATAGCTGTGATCAAGTTGTTCTTCAGGGGTTAATTATCACAGACATTATAACAATCATTGAAATCCTTACATTCATCATAAAAACATTACATTGATTTCCATAAATATCAATAACTATGCGCTAATGTGATTAATACAATCACATTATTAATAGTAACGATGCTACCAAAGTAATTATAGTAATGCTTAGTTTGATCGAATAGATCAAATTTGTGATTAAAATCGATCTATTCCGGTCAATACAAAATGGTGATTCATATATGGTTCGATATTTCTTTCTGTGTGAACCAAATTAACGCTAAAACTACCCGATTATAACTATTCAATCGCCTTAGTATCGCTGATGTGTTAGTCAGAACGACTTTTCCTCCGAATAGACCTCGTTCGCTAATGCAGTACAAAGCTATCAAATTTGTAATTCCGGTTTTCCATTATATATTCCGCAATGGCAAGTCACAATCTATATTATGTTCAAATCCATAGTCGCAGTAGTCATAAAACAACTCCATAAAACAAGCAGTTACCGCAATTAAAAACGTTACTAATCGGAAACGATCGTGTATTGCATTTCCGATGGGAGTTTACATAAATCAGATACGTATATGTTTACAAGCGGAACAGCCTATCAAAATTTAAATAATATTTCTACAATACAGGCATCAATCAGAAAGACAATCGCATATTATTGTGTCTAGCGGTAAGCACTAAAAAACCCATCAGAAGCGAACTAGCGAAGGGAAGATCTAAAAAAGTTACATGACCAGTTGACACAAAT
Source organism: Galerucella calmariensis (assembly GCA_910591675.1). Lineage (NCBI taxonomy): Eukaryota > Metazoa > Arthropoda > Insecta > Coleoptera > Chrysomelidae > Galerucella > Galerucella calmariensis. The sequence goes on along the minus strand of CAJUYG010000087.1, from coordinate 146,111 downwards.
GACAGTCGCTTTGAGGGAAAATAGTATATTATATTATAAGGCACTTTTAATCCGTATGATATATACTATTTTTTCTCCAACCAAGTTAAAATTAAAATAAATTCAGTTTTATTCAAAAATCGTTAATAATTTGGTAATAAATTTAAACACCTATCAATTATAACATCGATAGCAAGTCGGTAGTCATGGATATCTGGTACAATCATATAATTTTTGTAGTAGTTTTTACGTTGCTTTCAAAATCAATTCCGAACACAATGAAAATATACCTGCGGATATATTCGAGAGTGCCGAAGCAGTATATCTAAATCTTTTGCCACCCAAATCTCGCCAAGCTTATGGACTTGCATATGAGCGATTCATGGATTGGTGTGACAAAAAAATGTGCAAAACTATGCTGAGAGTGTTCTTATGGTGTATTTCTCAAATTTAACGAAGACCGTCAAGCCATCCACTCTTTGGTCACAGTATTCAATGCTGCGATCCACATTGGATATCAAAAATGGTGTGGATATTAGTAAATATTCAAAATTACGAGCATTGTTGAGAAGGCAAATCGATTGATATATAACAAAAAGTCTAGGGTTTTTACAAAGGAGGAAGTGGATCGATTCCTGGATATAGCACCTGATAGTGTATATTTGATGATAAAGGTTGTTCTAGGTGATATGCGTTGTGACGAACAAGTTCATTTGAAAATTGATGACATTGAAGATGTGGACTCGGTCCTGGGGGCCCATTCTCGAATGTCGAATGACATTTGTCGTATTCGACATATGGTCGATAGAAATTGTCGCATCACATTGGCATCTGGCATTCTCAAATGGGTTCGACATCTAAGTCGCATGAGATAAATTTTGTCGAATAACATGAACTGGCAACACCGAAATTTCGATATTATATCGTGTTCCATGCCACTTCTCTTGTAAAGTTGTAAAATAATGAAATGACAGTAGTATGATCTGTGATGACAGTAATGATTTGGTTATTTGTTAGAAGTTAGAATGTACAATGTACTTACTCGAATGTAGAACAAGAATAACAAGATAAACATGGAAAGTGAAAATAGAAAAAAAATTTTCACCCAAAACCAAAAAACGAACATTAATAAATTTAATGCAAGAAAAAGAAAATGAGCCTCTTTTATCTGGAAAATTTTCAAGAGATAATGCACTTGCACGATTCCCTCGTTCTATTGAGGATTTTAGAACAATGATTAGCTCTCTAGCTAATTTTTCAGTTAATCTGAACGTTTTAATAAACTTTCTGTTAGATAAAAATGTAAAAGCGCTTCTATATATTCCTCGTCTCTCTCGAGGCCGCTGATGCATTTCTTGATTTTCTAAATTTTCAATAGCAATTGATAAAGCTGCCATTTTCTCTCTACCTGAAACAGGACCTAACAAAAGTATCAAACAATGTTTTGAGTGTTTTCACTTAAGACATGTATAACATTAACCTATAAATTTCGTAAGTAATGAAATTCTCGCATTCGACATAAATTGTCGCCTGCCTTTGACCATTCTACAATTTGTCTATCAAAAATTCGCGAAGGCGATATTTGAGAATAAGAATATTCAGATTTTATTCGACAAAGAGGATTTCTCGCATGCCACAAAATATGTCATGGTTTGAGAATAGGGTCCCTGGTCGTTGAAATGAAGCAGACAAAAAACAAGAAACATCGTTTGTTTACCATTATAGGCGATAATTATTTGCGTTTATTTCGAAAATATGTCGCACTAGGACCATCAAATATACAGGAACGTCGTTTATTTTTGAAGTCTGTTAATGGGAAGTGTCAAAGAATGGTTGTTGGTATTCACAAAATTAGTGCCGTGCCGCAAGAAATTGCAAAATTTTTGAAGCTAGAAAATTGGAAGGATTATACTGGACATTCGCTAAAAAGAACATCTGCTACACTTCTTATTGATGGTGGCGGTGACCTCACTTGTCTTAAAAGACATGGAGGTTGGAAATCGAGTACGTTAGCAGAAGGATATATTGAAGAATCACGTGTCAACAAAGAGAATACTGCCAGAAAAATATTGCAACCTGACAAAGAAGGTACAAGTACCTGTTCAGATATTTCCTCTAATGTTTCATCAACAGTTACGGAGACTATTTTGAATTGTTCTAACATTAATGAAAATCTTTTGAATTGTTCGAAAATTGTTAGTGATAATTTCAGTGGTGCTTTGAATTTTGACAATAATTGTTCCATTTGTGCATTCAATATCACTATAAATAACAAATAAAAACCTATATATAGTTGCCCAATTAGTTGGTTTTACTAAGTTTGTAAGAGACAATTTTTTTTCTCCAAATTTCAATTAGAGAGCTTAAATGCAATTACTTCTAGTCCTAGGATTAAAAGTAGCGTTTTTAATCCTAGGATTAAAAGTGTTGCTAAGCAACGAGCAAATTTTTGTATGGTAAGGGAATTGATGGTTTTTGCACCTGAAAATAGTACAAAAATGTCATCATTTTTCGATGGTTGGAGAAAAAAATTATTTTAGATTCGTTATTCAATTCAATCGAGGAAGTGAAAGTATTCATGGAATTGAAAAAGACTTAAAACTTCCTGCAAATTGTTAAGACAGTTGTTGATTGCTTGCCAATACAAGTTTGGTTATGTGGTGATTATAGAGAATAAATAAACAACTGCTAAACAAATTGGATGCCTAATAAAAGCAATACTTAATAGTGTTCTACCAAAATTGATGGGTGAGGGTTTTTCTGGCCGCCGATTACGATTCCATCCTTGGATAAATAGAAAACCAACTGTTTATATTCTCAATTATGACCGATTTCAAATATAACATTTGAAAAATCCCACATCACATTTGAATTCACACAAATAATCGATTCTTTTTGGTAATTCCGCAGCTAGTTGGCAGCTGTCAAGTAACAAAGTTATAAAGTGTGCAAAAAGAGGATTGTTTTTTTGAACAATTAATTTTACCAGTGTTAACCAGTTTACCAGTGAGAGTCAGTTGAGGATTTTTAGTATCTTTTTGTCCCCTTCCTACTAAGATCAACACTTCCAAGGTTGTATTATCGAATTTGACACACCCTCCTCAACAAAATTCAATTCAATTTAAGTGGCTGCCATTATTTTCGAGTTATTTAGCCTACAATGTACACCATTGACTGGATTAATTTTTGACTGTTGTTTCCAGTTATTCTTTTCGTTATAAACAGTCGGATATAACTTTAAGTTAAGAAGAAAAAAATTAGTGGAAAATCACGTCAAGGAAGCAGTATAAAATTCACAAGTTTCGTTATGGCTGGGATTAAAAAGTACGCTGGTACAATTTTTATAAAAGCAAGGAAGCAATTGAAAGAAGAAGCACTAAATCAAGACGAAGCCCAAATGAACCCGAGCAAGATTAAAATGAGTATTTTTGACTTTCTTACCGGAAATCCAATCATAAACACCAGAAATTGAGAGAAAAATATAGTTAGGCAGCCCAAGGGTAACAAAACGCTTTTGTAATTTTCATGCGAAAAACAGTTGTGAGTGTCGAGTCGAACATGTGATACAATATACTTTAATTGCCACGTGTTGTGTCGACTCTTTCAATTTGTGGCGATTTCTGAGAAATTCTCCCTTCTGCTTCAGTAGCGTCACCATTTTAACTCTTCATACAGAGTTGGTGCTTGAGTTTAGCCTCCAACACAACATCAGTAGTGTTCGTGCGACCTAGGCAGTCGCAGGCATCAGAAGTAATTAAATTTTGGTTCCAGCCGTGGAAGCTTCAAGAAATAGTAATCTACTTATAGGGTATCCAAAGATAAGCCAAATAGGCCCAACGTTTTTGCGTTTGATGCTGTACTTAGTACTTAGTAAATTAGTAAATGGAAGCAAATATCTGATGAAAAAAAAGGTAGAACGTGTCGCGGGACACACGGTAGGAACTTTAGTTTCTTTTAAGCAAAAGTTATGTAATACATCTGACGTTATAGATAAACAATTTGCATATTCTTTGGTGGTTGAGTAGTAAGCACACCAGACTCTCACGCGGTAGACCCGGCTTCGATTCCCCGCGAGGAATTTTTTTTTATTGTCAATTTTATTTTTAAATAATCATTCTGCTTGATATTAATAACGACAACAGGTCGACGTTTGAAATATTTAGCAGAATATTCATTATTATAGATAATGGTATGGTACCCTCCATGAGGGAGTCCGACTGGCAACATCTACTTATAACAGCATCGTATATTTAAAAAAGGAAACCGTAGCATTATACAAATTGGACATTCGTTTACCACAAAATTAGTGGAAACATAAAATTGAATTGTTAAATTTTCAATTTGAAGTTATATTACAGTTTATAGAAATTTTTATTTTCTAGATTTTTTCCTAAGTGGGTCGTAGAAAAAATATGCTGCTCGACTCGTGTGGATTGTCCATATCTCACTTGAACGATTGAGCACTCCGCCTACGGCGTCGTTCTCCATCTTCGTCCTCGTGCGATATGGCCATCATATCCACACTAGTTGCACAAACTACAATTTCTTTCAAAATATGCCCTTTTACATTTAAAAACTACCTGTCAAATGTCAAATCAATTTATCCATCCATTTTAAAGTTATCGAATTAAAACATTCAAGTTTTCAAAATTCCGAAAAGTAGCTAGACCCCTTAATCGCGCGAAAAAAATTATGGAAATAATAGTAAAAATGTATCCGAACAAATTCAAGTAGATCACTAGCACTGCGAATACCAGCTTTGCATAAAATTTCAATATAGCATCGGTGGTTCAGTGGTTAGAATGCTCGTATGCACGCGGGCGGCCCGGGTTCGAATCCGGGCAGGAGCATATTTATTATTATGAATCGCTGCTTCGTAAACGAGAGAGAGACTAAATAGGCACAAGCACGCAAAAGCAAGGCACATAACGAAGCAATGTAACATAACGTAGCGTAACGTAACGCGTAACGGTCAGATCTTTTGCGTCGCGAACCCTGGTCGCTCAAACATAACCTGGCGTAAAGAACTAAAGTTCCAAAAACTTTTGGTTTGATGGATAGTCCGTAATACAGCACCGATTTTGTGATTAAATTGTTATTGTACAATTGCAGTCCAAATATGGAGACTAAAATTTTAGTGAGTTTGGCTTACTATATAGTAGACTGACTTTTAATTTGATTCTAATGCATATGTAAAAGTGTCTTTGCATGTGGTCTGCCGACCCTGCTCATCGTTGCAAAGTCAGGCTTCCAATTGATTGTCTGAGTGAATCTCATTCTCAAATAGGTGACCTCGCTCAATAAGTCCTCTCACGCCAAAGTAAAATGAAATTCGTGGATTCGGGTGTAATTTAGTTTTTGTGTGTGCTGGAATGTTTGAATACGATGAGTTGTGTTTTGTTTGTGTTCAGTGTAAGCAAATCCTGAGTGTTTGTTTCGAGTAAATGTATGTCTTTTTCCAATGTTGATGAGAGCGGTGTTACCTGCATGGAAGTGAATATGTTGGTTTTGTGTTGCTAGTGTAGATGAGGTAGAGGACAGGATCGAGGTGACAATCCCGCAGGACGTCTGCCAGATAGAATTGCAAGCTTTTATGGAATGGTTGAGACATGAATTGAGTTCTGGAGCTGATAAACATTGAAGCAGTGAAGTTTTTGCAGCTCATCATTGGTAGTAAAATTTCCAGGTGAATAATTAACAGTGATTGTTTTTGAAAAAAAATTCAATTAAACATTATACCCCCTTGTTTCCCTACTGGTAAAACCACAATAATATTCAATTGATTATAGCAATGGAAAGGTCACGTAAAGTGCCAGTCTATCAAGTATTTGATATCGTGATTGGTTTCGACTATCGAAATAAGTGTAAACGTATAATTTGTAAAACAGTCCAATGCCATAATAGACACTTATCCACCCTACCCGTAATTTCTTCCTCATTAAACATGTAGATTGTTAGTGCTGGCAAATAGCATAGAGATTGAACGAAAGCAAATATTATTTGGGAGAAAATGGAAAATGAGCTTAGAAATAATAAGGAACACGTGTCCAAGCTCCCGTTTGCGTGAGTTCATAACCTTTGCTGTTGTATGGAATACGTTATATATCAAGTAACCGATGGGTTATATTTTATGTAAGATTGACAGTTTAACCTTATATTAATCACGGTTTTGCGTGGAAACCAACGAACAAAGAATGATTAATTGATTTATTATTTATCTTCATACATCTCCGAGCCAAAATAGAGTGGAAATTAACATTATAGAGCAAACGAACTTATATCAACACTGTAAAATATTTAATTAAGTGAGGGTACTTCCGAAAGCTTCAAAGATATTCTCTATTAACTCAAATCTTGAATACAGTATGTACCAAAAAACTATCACTATTAAACAAAATAACCTTCGTTGGTATACGAAGATACTGCCACTGGAAGCTATGAGCATCACAACCTCAGATTTCACACAAGACGAAGCCAGACTTCCAGCGCCTAGACTATACAGTTGGTTCGGTGAATCTTTTCCCATGCGTCATCATTCATATACAAACGCAATACATCAATACATTAAATGGCACGCAGGTCGTAGATTGATGGTTCAATTAGGATGTGGCTAAAATGACGGTGTACGTTATTTATTATTGAAGGTGGTGTAATAGATATTTGTAAATATTTTACAGCCATTTAGCAATATGTTACCTAAACTTTTAGTTTGAAAAAACTGTTAGTATTCCAGAGTTTTATGAGGTTATTCCGCAAATTTCCTTGCATAAGAGTTAGTAATAACAACTACCTCAGTAAAAACTTTGCAAATCAAAATTGCCCCTTTAGGGTTATGGCTGGCAACCATTATTATTGGGCCGTCCCACCCATACGGTTCAACAATGAAAAATAAAAATCTTTTGGGTTGTGAAAATAAATAATAAATATTTTAAATATGTATATTTAAGACTCATAAATATATACAATAAATTTTATTTAATCGTCCTCATATTCAGAATCGGACCTATCACCAGTATTTATGTCAATGGTAATTGGTTGAATGCCAATATCAACTATATTTTGCTCTCGTGCATACCACTTTCCTATAATTTCATGAGTATGTCTAACACATTTTTCCCACATTTGTTGATCGCATTGTTCCAGTGCCTTTTTCCACATATTTATAACAGAACTATCTGAATAACCATCTTTTCCAATATATTTATTGTGATATGACTTGCAATTTGCCCAAATTAATTCAATAGCGTTGAATTCACAATGATATGGCGGTAGTCTCAGCACTTCATGACCATGTTCTCGTAGTAACTCATCAATTTTATACACGTTTCCTTTTCTATTCATTTTTGCAATTTGTAGCAATTCAGGTTTTGTAAGTTTTGTATCAAACCTAATGTTGTTTGTTGTCAACCATGTAACAATCTCATTTTTTGTCGAATTGGTAGAAGGTTGCTTTTCTAAAAGAACACTATGGTATGGAGCGTTATCCATAACAATAAGAGATGGCTCTTCTAAGTTGGGAATTAATTGAGTACTTATCCATTTAATGAAGATTTAATTGTTCATTTCTCCATGGTAATCAGCTACTTTAGATTTTGAGCAAAATAATAAACTGGCTTCAGAGACAAATCCTTTGGTAGAACCAGCATGAACAATTATAAAACGTTTACCATCATAACCATCTGGTTTACGAACACTTTTAGTGCTGTTATCTTGCCAAGAATATGTTTTATTTCCTTTCGAATAGATCCATGTTTCATCCAAAAATACAAGCTCTCTTGGGTGAGTACTTGAAAGGTTTTCCATATATTCACGTAGAAAATTGGCTCTCAAGGCTGCAATACTGGTCCGCTCCATTAAAGCTCTTCGATTGTCATCTTTGTTATATTTGAATCCCAATGTTTTTAACAAAATGCTGAGAGATGTTTTGCCAATAGATAGAATTTCTCTTTCCCTTAATTCACAATTTAAGGTAGTCAAAGTAACATGCTTCTCTAAAACAAATACAAAAATTATAGTAGAGATTCAATTAGAACAAATACCATGTTTTTAATGATATTATGATTGTTCATTCCATCAATGTTTAAACCTTGACTGTTCAAAAATAAGATAAATTTAATAGTTGACTTAAATTGTAATGTAGTCACAAAACTACTAAAATCTAAATAAATACCTTCCTAAATTTTTCTTGAATCTACCCTGATTTGAATACTCATTACAAAATACCTTCAGCTACATTTTAACAAAAGATTTTAATCAAATAATAAATAAATACTTACTCTGTTGGTACATATCATATAATGTGTCCCGTACTGCCATCTTAGCTCCCTCAGGTAGATCAGTTGTTTTGGATTTAGAACGAGTTCTGCTTCTGCCTGGGCTTGAAAGCATTTGATTGTTTTCTTTCCTTTTTTTTATAGCATATACTGTACGCCGAGATATTTTCAAGGCAGCAGCTACCCTCTAACATGAAAAAAATTGATTGATGATAAGTATATTGCTAAACAAGCATGCACTTAAATATTTATGTTACCTCTTGAACACATGAAAGTGGTTACAAAGGTCCTCCATTTATTTTTTCCAACTCAAAATACTCCAACACATTTAGAACCAGCTCCTGTGCTTGCGAATTTAACGTTTTTCCAGGCATATTCTAAAAATAAAAATCATTCATAAATAATTCTGGTCTTTCAGAAAATTAGGTCAATATTTTCTACATTGGTGGAAGCAAAATATGTTTCATATAATTCAGTTTGATGGAACTCTATCCAGAATCATTATGAAATGTCAATTTAAGGTTAGTTTTCATTGCAAAGTAAATAAATAAAAAGTAGATGAATAATCTTTACTTACCACAAATATTCGAACACTCAGGTATAAGTTAGTCGTTATAACAACTGTTTTTGAAATAAATTTATATGCAAGGGAAAAAAAACGAATGAAAATGTAAAATAAGAATGTACACAAAGTCTTCGGTATGTCAACGTACAAATGCGTACAAATTCGCGTTAAACCTATCGCCGACATTCATCATATGGCTATCTCTGTTTGTTATATTATGTTGTAATGGAACAAACGGTTTCAATTCGGGGGTTAAGATTCTGTGAGTAGGAGAGAGACGTACTACAAAAAGTAGTATGTGAATAATTTCATACATGGGAAAAGATACAGCGAACGGACTGTATCAAAGTCTACAGCATATAAGCCAAACGCACACAGCTGACTATCGAAAGGTCATCGAGAAGCTAGAAGTGGATGTCCCAAGATGCAGATCAAATTAGTTCCAAATACATTTACCAAGTAGGTGAGAAAAACTGAAAGTTGAACATTATACCAACTCAAAAAGTTTGGTATTAGGAATTATGAGGCTGGAGTGAGCTAAGGAATGAGATGTTTTCTAGTGACCTGTCCACCTTCCTGGAAAGGACAGGATGGACGATGGCCTAGGAGGACAACTCGTCGGTAGAATGTACCGGGTGGTCCAATAAGCCGATCTCTCGGCTATATATCAGAAACTATTCATGTTATAACTTTAGGAAAAAAATTTCCTCAGGAAAAGTGGACAAGAGAAATTGTTGGAAATTACTTTCAAGTTTCTAGGTTAACCGCTAGGGGGCGTAACCTGTGAAGAAAAATTTAAAAACCAGTTTTTTGTGAAATATGCCCAGTTATACCCAGTGTTGAATAAGTAAACTGAAAAAGGCCTAAATTTCGCACAAATTTGTTTAATTACTTTTTATTCTATTTTTCCAAATAAAGAGTGGGGGAAAGTGGGAAAGTGTTTGTGGATAAATACCTATAACTTTGGTTTGAATTAACCAATTTCAACGAAATTAGTGTCAAAAGAAAGAGTGTAGATGAATTAATTACATCTACTATAAAACAATGGAATTTAGCTTTAATTGTCATAGGTAGAGGGTACTTTCGAATGAAAAAAATTTAAATTTGTTTTCCCCAAGAATGTTCAATGGTAATACCTAATTTTTGTAAATTATAATGGAGCTGGATTAAATTCTCAACAAAACGGCGCAAACCGCATGTTGATAGCTTTTGTCGAACTCGAGATATAAATAAAAACGCATGAACATAAGTGAGTATAGTATTGACTCACTCTGTATTATAACTTAAAATTAAATATGGGAGAGAAAGATCATACAGATATCTTGGTCATTAAAACTTGATGTCCAATTAAATGTTCAAATTGTTTTTCGTCGTTTTCCACACAAATATGTAATCTAGCACGCTTTGACATATCTGTTGCTTAAATTTCAGCTGTTGATATACTATTTATAGCGTTTCTAATGCGCTGTTGCATGTCGTCTCGCGTGGTTGGTGGGTTTGGTACGCTAAATCCTTCAATCTTCCCCACAATTAAAAGTCCAGACATGTTAAGTCTGGAGATCTAGCTGGCACCGAAAATATACTTACCCTTCCAATTTACCCTTCCAATCCATCCATTTGGATAGTTCACACTCAAATAATCTCTACTCGTCTGGAAAAGTGCGCAGGACACCCGACATGCTGTAATATCATACCTCATGTTTGTAAGGAAATATCTTTCAATATAACAGACAACCAATTATCCAGAGAATCCAAATATGTATCACCATTTGAAGTTCCAAGAAATATGAACCTGCGATCTTTCCGTCAACTATACCACACCAAACATTAGGACTCCATCTACCTTCAAGCTGCACTTCCTCTACCCAGAGCGGATTTTCTTCAGACCAATAATGCTTATTATGCAGATTAACACCACCCGCACTATTAAGCGTAGCCTCGTCTGCCCACAAAATGTTTGACATGATATGCGGTTGTTCTTCTAGCAGATTTAACAATTGCAGTAACCTGAGATTGAAGCAGCATTTAATTGACATTAAGTCTTAATGATCGATATTCATGTATAATCTTTCTTTCACATATTTAATTTTAAGTTATAATACAAAGTGAGTCAATACTATACTTACTTATGTTTATGCGTTTTTATTTATATCTTGACTTCGACAATAGCTATCAACATGCGGTTTGCGCCATTTTCTTGAGAATTCAATCCAGTTCCAGCATAATTCACAATAATTAGGTGTTTCCATTAAACATTCTTAAGGAAAACAAATATTAATTTTTTTCATTCGAAAGTACCCTCTACCTATGACAATTAAAATTAAATGCCATTGTTTCATAGTAGATGTAATTAATTCATCTACACTCTTTCTGTTGACACTGATTTGGTTAAAATCGGTTGATTCAAACCAAAGTTATAGGTATTTATCCACAAACACTTTCCCGCTTTCCCCCACCCTTTATTTGGAAAAATAGAATAAAAAGTACTGGAACAAATTTGTGCGAAATTTCAGCCTTTTTTCAGTTTACTCATTTGACACTGGGTATAATTGGGCATATTTCACAAAAAACTGGTTTTAAAATTTTTCTTTACAGCTCACGCCCCTAAGCGGTGAACCTAGAAACTTGAAAATAATTTCCAGCAATCTCTCTTGTCTACTTTTCCGAAGGAATTTTTTCTCCTAAAATTATAACATGAATAGTTTCTGATATTTAGCCGAGAGATCGGCTTATTGGACCACCCGGTACAATGGGTCACATCTGGCCTTAGTGCTGTGAGCCTACACTCACCCTATAGATACAGATATAGAGAGCTGAAGAAATTCCAATAAGGCTCCCTAAAAACGTTAATTTTCAATGTGGAAATGACAGCGTTGAAGAAATTGAAAGGCAAGCAGGCAAAAGCATACTTCAATCAGTTACCATCTTCACAAATAGCCGAGCAGCAGTAAATTCTGGGCTATTAACGCTTAGTCGACTTAATGGCACTCACAGACCGTAGCGATATCACGAGATAGTCTGAGTACCAGACCAGCATGAAATGACCGGAAAAGGCTTATCAATGGACCAGAACTTTTTTGTGACGTCTCAAAATCGACAATAATCATTGCTACAAGAGTGTGGGTGGTACAAGAATCTCTAGAATTTCTCCAGACTGATGACAGACTGAACAGTTCCTCATTCGCATCTGAGTCTCTTTCGGTTGTCCTAGTTTGTAGCAAGTTTTGATGTCAATAAGAGCATTACGGATCAATAAAGTTGTTGAATAAATAATTTATATCCAAAAATTCACACGCTAATAGACGACACTAATATTCCTATGCAACCTACCGAATATTTAGCAACCTCAAACTACAAAGAAAAAGTTAAATTAAATTGTACCAGCTCTTTTCTCTGAATATAATAATTATGCTATGAATAGTAACCATTCGAGTGGTATCAATATAAATCCGCAACCTATATTGACATTGCTGAACGCAATGAATGTAATTATACTGCTTTTGTTTCATCTGTTTTGTCATCCACAATATATATAGTCTAGAATCTCCAGTATGGAATGCGTATTATTAAACCATCGATTAGTAGGCTTGGACCAATAAATTTAATAGCCGAGAGCAATCAATTTTTAATTAAGTATACAGGATGGATCTATCGCAATAGTTTCGGGTCATTACTCAATTCTGTCATGAATTGGGGCACTTCCAACGTCGATTTTGGAGAACATATAGGCGAGAAGTTGAACATGTTACATTTTGTCCATAATGCTCTCTATACTACCATCAAATCAATTGGTTAGGAATGAAAAGCTTATAAGTTTATTTGATGATTTTCCAAGTGAAGAATATGCTCTGCCGTTTTAAGGGGCATCTACCAAATTCGACCTTGCACAATTATGCTTTGTATATTTTTTTGTTTCCCTACGTCCCCACGTTTAAGTTCACATAACGAAAATTTTATTAGAAATATGAAAGCTCCGCAACATGTAGGTAGCCAAGCGGTCCAAGCGGATTTTGGTTCACGTACTACTCTATAAGCTTCGTCAGTACTGAACTGGGAGACCGCCGAGACCGGCGAGCGTTGTATAAACAATGGAACGGCACGCGACTACCGAAGCAGAGAGACTATGTCAGTCATAGAAGGATAGAAAAGCGAGAGATGGATTTTTATCCAATATTTTAGTGGTAGCAACCGAATTTCAATAAGGAATTGTACGGTCATAAGTTATTTGAGAATTCTGAGATTTTTATATAGTAATCATGAAGCTTCAAATTAGACTTCTCATCTATTAGTTTTTCCATTTAATCCATATTTAATTCTTTACAAGGGCTCAAACATTGCTTAATATGTGTAATTACCTCATGATTCGTATTTTTTTCAACAAAATTTGGTTAGCATTTCAAAGTTTTTATTCGATGAGAACTCTAAGTTCAACATTAATCTACATGATATATTTTTTTATTAATTTTCAATACATCCATTACCTGAAAATTATTTGCCAAAAACACTTCGATATTTTGTCAAATCGCTGCCGATAGATTTCCCTTAAAGGAGTTTTCATAGGCCCAGAATCGTTTTTTGGAATAACAGAAGTTTTCATGAGAGCTCCTCTTTCATGGAAAATGGCTATGAAGAAAACATCAACTCAAATGTAGGTTGAAAAAAGAGCACCTCCATACAACTAGCTTACTGACTGTGGTAGATAAGGAACTTTCAACCTGGATATTGAAACGAGGTAAGAGACATTTGAAGGCAGTTACTGACCTGGTGACTGGACACAAAATTTGCAAAGTTAGTGAACCTATGTGCAGAAAATGTGAGCTCCATGATGAAACACATACTCAGATATTCTGCTTCTGCCAAAACTTACAAGGACTTGTACGAAAGCACTTCGGAGATTGAATAGTACAACCATTACAACTACTGACAAACCCTTCAGTCAAACTTGTAGCCTATATCGAAGACACAAAGCGTCTGGAATGAAAGTACAGTTATCAGGTGCCTGGGCTGTTGAGCATAACCCAAACGAATGAATAAATGCTCTTCCGTACAGTTGGGTACCTTTTAGACAACGCAGTTTATGCCTTCTTGGTGAACTTTGCCAGAGGTATGGAAGGCTTTCAGTGGTCAAGGTGGCCAAAGTTTGTTTGGCAAAGATTGATAAGATGACAGTGGCAGGCTCTAGTCCCCTCAAATCGAATTATTTCACTGCCACTGCAAGATCCATTTAATTCAGTCTGTACAAACTAGCTTTGTATTTCGGTTAGGCACGCGGGATTTTAATTGTTTTCCCAAAAAATTTCCATCGAAGCTCGGGCTTGTTCAAAGACTCCAGTCATGATTTCAGCGCCAATAAAAAGTGACGCTGTTTTTGACGACGCCAATGTTGGCTTGCCTCATGACTAACAGTAGCTCAACGTCCGTTACACGTAATAACCACAATTACGCTCGTCATGGCAGTTTACGTGAAGCTTACAATTTGTGTTTCTGGTAAATGTAAGGTTTTCTATTCACAGACTATTACCAAATCGTATCAATTATTAATGACAGGAAGGTGTGAAGCCAATGGCGAAATGAATGAAACGAGAGGTTGAAAAAATATTTGTTTATATTACTGGAAATATACGACTCAGTTACAAAAATATATGATTTACCAAGTAAACAAGCCATTTATTACTGGGCTTCTGAATGTTTGTTTATGAAAAATTCAACTGCTGAGAAAGTGGAAAATTCGGAAATCAATTATGTGGCTGCCCCGATGAAACGAAAAATGATTCCATGTATCTAGACACAAAGGAGACACAGTCTGATACCAAAGGCTAATAAATAAATTCAACAGAATAGTATGTAAAAATATTAGTTACACGTGCAATATTATATAGATTGCTAGATGGCGAAGTATAGTTCGAATCGCAAGAAATCCAAGCTTTACCTTAAACGGAACTATCAGCAAAACATCTTTGTTTTCAATAGTGCCTCAAAAAACGTCTGGACTTGGCAAGACTATTCAGCACCTTCTAAACGGGCAATATTTTTAGTGCAATATGTGGCTGCAATATTGGCAACTATAGCCCAGTCAGCATGACAACATTTCAATTGTAGCATACGGCTCTGCCATATTCAATGTCCGCCATAAAGTTGGAACCATATGAGAATTTTTTTTATTATTGTAGTTAACCCTTCGGCGGGCGCGCTATGGCACTGTGTACCGAAGTTTTACTGTTTTGAACGTCACGCGTCTCCTGTTACCCGAAACACCTTATGCTTCTAGTATTCCATGTTGACTATATCTGTTAGAGACTGATGAAGTCAGAAATCTTTTATATGCACTCAATCAGTCTCAGTTCAACGTCAAACACGAGGAGTTCAGTTTTCGGCACTGCGTACCGTATTTCGTGTAGAATGTTTGTGTGTAAAAAACATAGTGAGCATAGAGTTTATTGTAACATGTGTAATAATGTAGAGACTGACGAAAGTGATGTTTAATTTTCTACTAGCTATGTCAAATATTTAGTTGGTTTCATTTTCTATTGTCCTTTCGTCAATGTTCCTTGCCATAATTTATGTTTATAGCGCCTTTTATTTTTATTTGTTTTTTTGAGTTCCTTGTTGTGTTTTATGTTCAAAATATGTTTAATTATATTTTTTTAGAACGGCATTTGTATTTTATTTCATGTCTAAAATGAAAAATGAATAGCGGTACAGAGTACCGCCGCGCGCCTGCTCATGTGAAATTCTTAGGCGCGCCCGCCGAAGGGTTAAATAACAACCTTGGATAGCAATCACTTCTGCTTCTGATATAACTTAAAATGCGCCAAGTCAAAGTTGACAGGTAACATCTGTCAATTGTCAAGTTCGTAATTTTGGAAAAACTGTCCTAAAAACGGGTCAATTTGTTAAAATTTCTGAAAATGTTACTTGGAAATTATGATTCTAATCACATTTTAGGCTTATATGCCGATTTTGAGAGAGAAATTTTGATGTTCAATAAATTTCATATTTTCGTATTTTTCATTCACCCCCGTATCTGGCTATTTTAAAATCATTTGGAACTCTTTAAAATAGTATAGAGGCTACCATTCCATTCCATATTGTGATCATAATATTCGTACGTGAGCTGGTTTTGAAGATTATTGATATTTTCAACTAAAAAAGAGGTAGTCTCTGGATTAATTTCCAAATTTCAAAAAAATCAGAAATTGTTTTTCAACTTTTTCTTTATTAAACTTTAGTTGGATAGTACCAAAATGGTTTTAATTATAATCTGAATATCTTAACGCATAACGACTAAGTACTTCAAAATTACAAACAATAAATAGATCACTTTAAAGGAACTTATGTACAAAAAATCAGTACATCCATGGAATGTCGTTGCTATAAGTAACAAAATGAAAGTTTTAAAAACAAAATACGAAATTTTATTAGAAAATATTAGTTGTTATTGTCGGCAACTTTGTAAACATGCTTACAAAATATGAAAAGGTTGAAATAATTTCAATTCATGGCGAAGACCGTACAAATAGAACTACTGCCGAAATTTTTAATTCTAGGCATATTTCCCAAGCGACGGTCGGCAAAATTATGTCAAAATTCAAGGACAGCGGTTCAGTGAATAATATTTTTGAAAAACAGCATGCTGCATGGAAAATTGCTAACAAAGAAGAAAAAATATTACTAGATGTTGTGGAGCATAAGGTTACCTCTGTAGCTGGAATATCGGAGAGGACAAATGTAGCAAATACAACAGTAAGGAGAATTTTAAAGAAACACCATTATCACCCATCCATATAAGCCTAAATTTATTAATACATTGAAAGAAAGAGACTGACTCAAGATTAGAATTTTGTGCACGAATACAAGGTGAGATTGAAGACAGCCTACATTTTTCAAGGTACATTTTGTTTACGGACGAAGCCACTTTTACCTCCAATGGAACGGTATCCTCTCAGAATTGTCGATGGTGGGCTGATGTAAATCCCAATTTCATAATAGAGTGTAGAGATCAGTATTCTTTTAAAACTAATGTGTGATGTAACATTTTTAAGGGAAGGTTAATTGGACCTTATTTTTTAGACAAAATTTAAATGCTAGACGATACTTAAACTTACGTTACAACAAGAAATTGCATCATTTGTAGATGAAATGCCGTTGAATGAAAGGTCACGTTAGAATTTTCAACAAGATGGAGCATCAATTCACAGTACTGTTGCAGTCAGGGAATTTTTAAACATTTTGTGCAGAGGAAAATGGATCGGGAGGTTTTCTGAATTTCTTTGGCCGGCGCGATCCCCCGATTTGACCATAATGGACTTTTCCCTTTGGGGATATTTAAAAGAAAAATTATACAAAAGAAGGCCTTTTCAAAATGTGGATCATTTGGAAGATGTTATAAGGGAAGAGTGTGCAAATGTACCTAGGCAGTTCTCACTAAATGCTGTCAGGGAATTTAACCGTCGAACAGAAAAATGTATGGAAACCGAAGGAAGGCACACGGAGATGTAATTTCCTTTAAAGTGTTCTATTTATTGTTTGTAATTTAGAAGTAGTCGTTATGCGTTAAGATATTCAGATTATAATTGAAACCATTTTTGTACTATCCAACTAAAGTTTAATAAAGGAAAGTTGAAAAACAATATCTGATTTTTTTGAAATTTGGAAAATAATCCAAAGACTACCTCTTTTTTAATTGAAAATATCAATAATCTTCAAAACCAGCTTACGTACGAATATTATGATCACAATATGCAATGGAATGGTAGCCTTTATACTACTTTAAAGAGTTTCAAATGATTTTAAAGTAGCCAGATACGGGGGTGAATAAAAAATACGTAAATATGAAATTTATTGAACATCAAAATTTTTCTCTCAAAATCGGCACATAAGCATGAAATGTGATTAGAATCATAATTTACAGGAAACATTTTTCGAAATTTTAACAAATTGACCCGTTTTTAGGACATTTTTTCCAAAATTACGAACTTGACCATTGACAGATGTTACCTGTCAACTTTGACTTGGCGCATTTTAAGTTATTTCAGAAGCAGAAGTGATTGCTATCCAAAGTTGTTATTTAACTACAATAATAAAAAAATTCTCATATGGTTCCAACTTTATGGCGGACATTGTATATCTTGGCAATATTGTTTGCAAAACTATGGCAAAAAATTAAAATTATTTGTTTCGTAGACCTGCTACACAATCGTGCAAGAATGGCTGGCGAAATCACTCGCGTCGCAGCGATTTATATTGTTTTAAGCAAAAAGTTGGGGGAAAAGAAGAGTAGATTGTGGATTCGACCTTAGGTGTGAAACTTCAGATTACTCAAGTCTAGAAATAAGACTTGATAACTTGTTAAAACTACCATTTCACTAGTTTACCTGTTCTCCTCTTTTTCACCCTATTCTTTTCATAAGTTCTCAAGTTTCTGAATTTTTTGTAGGCCTCATCACTTGATATACCAAATTCTTCGGCGATAACTGCCCATCCATCTTTTTTAGTATTTCTGTCTTTATAAATTCCGGTTTCCAAATCTACTCAGGATGTAAATGTATTCCATTAATAAACTCAATAATCTTTTTATTCGACCAAGTATAAGTCATTTTATATACTATAACCTCCAAAATTTTCATAACAGCAACAACAAAACAGAGTAAAATTGCAGAGTATTTTCGCTGGCCCAGCGATCGTCCGGCAACTCTTGCTGCAACCAATTAAATGCATAGGCAACACAAAACATGTGTAGCTATATGGCCAGGACACACTGGAAATATTGTCAATATAATGGCTGTTATTGCTGGTAATGTTGCCAACCACTGTGCTGCAGCTTCATATTGCATTAAAAATATTGCCCGTTTAGAAGCACCTTTAATAGGGCTTCGAAAGGCTCTGAAGTCCACAGCTTATCGAGTCTGAAACAGTCAGCAACTGATAGTCTGAAACAGTTTGGACCTAATCTCGCAAAAGAACGTGCCTCTTACACTTTCATTGGACTCGAACTTGTGGTATTCAAAAACAAACAAAAAGGTAATAATGACCTTCTGCTTGCCATGCTAAATTCCTCATGAAGCTGAAGAAATTTGATCTAGAGGAATAGCAAAGCAGACATAGACAAAAGATCCTGAAGATCACAGTGCGTTGTTAATGCCAACCAAATAACCCTGTGTAGTTCAAACAATCCTGACATCAAATTCAACATGCAGCCATAAATACGTTAAATAAGTTCATAGAGTGCCAATAACCATTCTCATTGATACTACTGCTCCAAAGTAGACGTGTAGCGTGAAAAACCACAAGACGTTGAGTCAAAAAGTGAATACTAATGAAATAAAATAAATGATAGTTTAAGAACATAAATAAATAATATGCTGAATAAAATTTGATCTCCTGAACCAGAATAAAGGAAAGTCAATTAAATCTCAAAACCATTCTTGAAGTAAAGAGGAATGAGTGAAATGAAAAAAGTTATATTGTACTCTCATCAACCCACCATAACCCACTCCACGGACAAAAATTCAAATGGCAATCCACTGCTTGTAATATGCTGCTGGGAAAATCGTAGAAAATACTTTCCAATGGTATCTTACAGGGTGTTAATTGAAACAAAAATGATGGAAAATACTCACAAATATCACAAAGTTAAGTGACATAAGTAGGTACTTGTACTTTTTAAATTCGAATATACAAAAAACACAAAAAAAATAGTAAATTCCAATCGTGGTGGTGGAGTATTACCAGCATACCAATTACTTTGATGCGTTAAATAGAGTGTGCCGAAATATCACGCTAGTGTATGTGCATGTAATTAACTAAACATCATAATAAAAAACAATTGTCATACTGGTTTCCAGTAGATTATATAACGTTTCAGTAGATCAGTGTAGACCTACTTCAACTCTAACTGATCGGTTGTCTTTCAGAACTTGATATTGTTCTGTAATTGTCTATTTTTTTGTGAACTTTTTTCAAATTGTTAAGACGCCTTACAAAACTCAGTTCAATTTTGTCTTATGCATACTTCACTTCAGTATCCCAGAAGTATCTTTGATTATCTTAGCTCTACTGAGATCTCTCCAATCTGTCTGTTTTCCCAGTTTGTTCTATTTCTACCTATATTATATTATACACATATATTCAAAAGTTTTGCATCACCTTCTTCGGATGCGGAGGAATTTTTTTGCGCTAACAATTTTTTGTTGGCTTGTTTATCAATGTTTACCATTTCAATATGTTCCATATTTTTTGCAATATACAGATGTTTACAGTTTTTTTTGTAAGATAACATTTTTAGTGCGATCATTTCAACATTCAAGGCATTTGATTTTTAGGATTTTAAGTGCAAAAATGAATCGTCAAGTCATAAGTGAGATTAACCGTGCAAGAATAGTGGCTTTAGTTGAAGAAGGTCATTCTCAAAGGTTCGTGGCAAACAGAGTTGGCGTTTGGCAAAGTGATGTGTCTCGTGTATGGAACCGGTATCTCCAGACCAATTCTCTTCGTGATAGACCTAGAAGCGGTAGAAGGCGTGTTACTAATCAGCGGCAGAACCGCTATATCCACTTAACTATCCGAAGAAACCCGACCATGGCAATACCAGCACTCCAAAGAGATATGAGACATGCGTTGGGAGTTCAAGTATCGATCTCGACATTACAAAGACGAATATTGCGACAGGTTTGAGGTGTCGCCGACCAATAAGAGTGCCCAGACTACAACCTGAGCACAGAGTTTGCCGACTACAGTTGGCTTGAGAACACGCGGCCTTGCCTGAAGAATTTTGGAATTCGGTGTTTTTTTCCGACGAGACAAGGATTTGTTTGGTACAGGATAGCCATCGAAAACGTGTGTGGCGGGATCCAACGAGAGTTGCTAAGCTTGCTCATGCTCGCCCCGTGCCGCCCTTCAGAGGAGGAAGTGCTATGTTTTGGGCGGGTATCATGTTAAATGATCGCACATAATTAATTCATGTGGAGGGAAATATGACTTGTGATAGGTATCTCAGAGAGATTCTACATCCTCACGTGAGACTATGGCGCGCAGCTGTTGGCAATTCCTTCGTTTTTATGGACGATAACGCCCGACCTCATCGGACCAGAGCTGTAAATGAGTATCTTGAAACTGAAGGGATCAATAGTTTGAACTGGCCTGCCCTATCTACTGACATGAATCCCATAGAACATGCTTGGGACATGCTTGCCAGGGCAGTGGCAGCACGCAGAAATCCACCCAGGAGTGTACAAGAGCTTGTTCATGCGGCCAAAGAAGAATGGCGAAATATAATAATTTGGTAAACGGCATGGGCAGGCGACTTCAAGCTTGCATAAATTCTAGAGGTGAAAATACTCTTTATTAAAAGTTCTCATGCAGGTTCTTACTTAACCTTTTCTTTAAAAAGAATCAATTTGTATTCAATTTATTTAATTTCTAAGAATACTTTTTATGTTCAAAGCAAGTTTATTATTGGATAATAAATTTTTTTTACAAATATACACGTTTTTATTGAAACTAATGATTTGATTAATCTCCGATCCATTTATAATGAACACATTTTTTTTTCGGAGATTTAGGGTGATGCAAAACTTTTGAATCTATGTGTATATAAAGGTTGTTTCAGTCCCTCTTTTTGTTAACTGAACTGATGTTTTACTTTCTTTTGATTCATGTCCTGTAAACCACGAACATTGATAAGCATCTGGTTTAAAATATAATAAAATAAAAGATAATATTTGAAAGATATGGTGCAAAAAAATTGAATAGAAAAAGCTGAGTAGCAGATTGTGAAAAACTGGTTATAACTCTCCGCCGCTGGATTTAAATCGGAAAAAAATAACTAACTGCGTCGGTCGTTCCGAAATATTTGGCAAACTTTAACTGGGTTAACGTCTACTACAATAAAGAAGGTGCACCTGTTACTGAATGGATTTTATTAGAATCATTATAGTTAGAAAAAAGAGAACCTCCATTATTCAACCGTCTTGTAATAATTAAACATTCAGAGTCCATTTGCAAAACCACATTTGTTTTATGTTCTAATTCCAACGCTGGTGTTCTTAAACTAGTTGAGGACAGAGGCGTACAGCCAGTAAATACTATTCTCGAAGGGGTCATTGAAAAAGCTGAGGACGTTGTAAATCCAGTGTTAAATTAATACCGGTGTTAAGGTATTTAAGGCGGATGAAGTAGGTTACATTATGAACTTCAGAGGATTAGAGAGAGATTGTATTTATTAAACGATAGGTTGATCTATTTAAAAAATTGGTGCACTGGAAAATGGTTGATTTAACTCGACAAATTAAATGCTTCAGCTGCTGTGTCTTGAATTTATGAAGATGATTGGTTGAAAATAGAAACAGTGATATGGGAAACCAAGGAAAACTATATCTGCTAAGCTTCACGATTGTTACTTAAGAGGACAGTTTAATAGTGCAAAGCTCCCTGGATTTATCTATTGATTTACGACTTCATATTGTCTCTTGAGTGTCTCTCAATTTGTTATTCTGATCAAATGACCAAAATCGGTACAACGCGGCAAAACTGCATGTATAGCAGTGAAGTTAAAAACATTGTCATCAAAAATTGAGTTGTTGAGTTAACTTTACTGCTATACATGTGGTATTGTCGCGTTGTACCGATTTTGCACATTTGCACATCTGTGACGTAGCACCCATGAGGTTTTAAACTAACTCTAACAAAAATACAGTACTTTCTAGGGATCTTGGTTATAGGGACCTTGGTATTCTTTTAGACTCTAAATCACTTTTCGATCGGCATATTTGTGATATAACTAGAAAAGCTAATCAGCAGTTGGGCTTCATATACAGAACATGTTTCGAACTTCAAAATCCTCTTACCGTTAGAACATTATATATGGCATACGTTAATAGTTTATTAACGTTTGGTTCTACTATTTGGAACCCGCGCTATTCGGTCTATATTTCAAAATTAGAAACAGTCCAGAACAAGTTTATTTCATATTGTAAAAGAAAATTTTATCCCGATGTGGATAGGCAACGTATTCGTTTTAATTTAAAGATAATTTCACTAGAGCATGGTAGGCAAATTACGGATGTACTGTTTATTCATAAAATCCTCAATAACAATATAGATTGCCTTGAACTTACAAACTTCATAACACTTCGTATTCTCAGCCACTCAACTAGAAACAATTATACCCTTATCACTCATCAGGCACTCACCAATTATTTTCTAAATTCTCCTGCTCACAGAATAACAAATACCTATAATAAATTGTCCAGTATTGACGAAATGGATATTTTTTACCACAGTGCAGATTTGATTAAGAAACTACTGAAAGACTATTTTTTGCAAACTTAATTTTGTTTTATTACCTACTCTTGTTCTCTGTTTTTCTCTTTTTTTGTATACTTGTATTTACTTTTATTTAATGTAGTTATATGATAATATTTATATTTCATCTTTTACCCAATTTGTAAAATTATGTGTAACTATTAGTGGATACTTTTATGGGTTTGTCCTGTTTGTATCCCAAAATAAATGAATAAATAAATATTAATTCTTTCACATCTAAAAATTTTATACCTACATTGCTTTATTTTGAAAGAAATTGTTGAAGGAAAAGAACTTGCAAACGATATTATCTTTGAAATACCATGGAATGAGATGATTTTGTTATTTTGTATCTTCTCAATTTTTTCAGGGAATATTAGCTGCTACTTTTTTCTCTTTTTTATTAATGAAATGCAATGGATAATCGTTGCATGTTGATAATTGTTCAATTGTATTAATTTCTATATTAAAATTATATTTGTTTGGAATCGAAAACGATCTATGTATCATTGGATTATATGCTGATAATTTATGTGACATGGGATAATTGAAATTATATGGTTATATGGTATATATCAGTATATATCAGTTGCAAATGTTCAACAAATTGCAAATGTATTAATATTGATAGCCAAAATGGAAAGAATGGGCTCATTTACATTTTTTATTTATTCTACCCTTAGGAAGAGCATATCATTTTGATGCTCTGTGCAAAAAATTAGACGTCAGCGAGACTCCTAAGTCGCCTAGAAAAAATTATAAACATCAAACAGCGCTGCTCTCCGAATTTCAGGCGTGACGTCATCGCATATGAAATCTCTCGGACAGAGAGCGGATAACGCGCCAATCGGTTTTCGGTTAGATTACTACTTAGCTAGTAGCAGTATTTTGCTTGCTATCATGCTAGCTATGCTTATTATTATACGTTTTAGCAAACTCTAAACAGTCTTGTGTTTCTGAAATACGAACGTTTAGAATTGATTTAAACTATTCGACACAATGGACCAGAATCAGAGTAAAAAAGCTATATAAAAGTACTACGATTAAAACATCTAACAAAACATTTATTTCTATTAATAGGGATGCAAAAAAAAACGGAAGCAATGACAGAATAGTTATTTGTGTACCAAGGCCGTAATGTTGATCTTTTTTGGCCGAATCTGAAATTTGCGGCCGAGGCGTAGCCGAGGCCAAGCAAATTTCAGGTGAGGCCAAAAATATCATACGGCCGAGGTGCACACAAAATTTTTTAAGCGAGTGTCTCATCAAATAGGTAACAACTTTTTTTTACAATTTTGTTTCTAAACAGAGACGAAACTGGAAGATTAGATTCAAATTTTTATTAACCAAATGAAAAGTGTATTATTAAGTAACAAAGATGTGTACAGAATTACTTACAGTAAGTATGATAAACAGAAGTTGGGTCATAACGAAGTTAATAAATTAGGGCATTATTTGCTATTAATTGTTATGTTAAATGTACATTTACTACATTTTGAAAATGTAATACCACTTTTAGACATGACATTGTTAACAAACATTTCATTTTCTTGATTTTCCGTAACAATGGTTCTTGCTTGCTTGTTTGCAAAAGCGGCCGTAAAGTAAAAAAGCGGCCGTAAAGTAAAAAAGCGGCCGTAAAGTAAAAAAGCGGCCAAAAAAGATACACTTTAGGGACGTTAATAGATCCGTAAAACTTCATTTTTTGTGACACTCGCTTAAAAAAACATAAAAAGACTTAAAGCACTCACTGATAAGTCAACATACTTTGTTTGTGTATTTTTGGGATTTCATTTTTCTTCAATCAGAATCGTTATAAATTACCTCATAAAATACGTTGTAAATCCATATTAAGAGGGTTATTGAAAACCAGACGCTTGTATTAATCTAATTTTTTTTAAATACGTAGATAATATTGTTCTTATAGCTTGTGGTGTTATTAATGTTCAAAATTATTCAATAAAATAATGTGTCAGTTCTTCACAAATCAAATTTTATTAAATATGCTTTTTTCCAAAAAACAGGTAATCTTTCTCAGTAGATCATCAACAAAACTGGCGTATATTAAATGTTTCAAAAGAAATTATCTGATTTGATTCATCAAAGTCCGGATCAGCTCTAACAAATATCGCTTTTTTTACCAGTGAGGTGCATGTGCATTGGAATCTGATGTAAACATTTGGAACTAATATTACCTGCTTCATCAAAATAAGTTTTTGTTGTTCTTTTCAACATTGGTGATTTAATTTCCACTACACATTCATCATAAATATCATTTGGAGAAGCTCCTTTAATTGGGCAGTCTGCAGAGAAAAGTATATTATAGGTTATATTATATTATAGGTTACTGAGTAACCTATATCTCCGTAACTTTGTCCACCAGACCAGGAATAAAATAAAACATCTGGAATCGCCCTGTATATCATTTGAGAGAGCATGTATTTATGACAATATTGACATTTTCAATCATTCTGGCCGGAAAACATCCAAAAACGATGTCACATAGTATGAAATTATAATTTAATAAACTCGTGTTTTTGATTAAAAAACTCCATAATCACTAGCAAGTCCACTTCTGGATGATTTAATGAGTCTGCTTTTTTAAAAGTAAGTCCACACATTTTATTTTATTCACACAAAATTTGTAATTCAAAATAAATAAATTCTACGCAAGGCACGTTACAGTCATAAGCGTAATATTTGTGCACATTAACTTTCATATGCGGTGACATCACAGTCATAGTGTTCGCCCCGCTACAGTATGCTTGTTTAATTGTTTGTATTAGGAGAACGACATATTCTATTGACATGAAATTTGCAGAATCACATTTTTATCCTTAGTACTTTGTTTTACGACAGTTAGAAATGATTTAAAAATTTTAGTAAACGAGCCCATTGGTAATTGTCTTGTTCCGTTCCTGGTGGCTAATTGTCACCATTTTGCAGTTAGGCAATGGTTGAGACAGCATTTTTTTGTTACATGCTCGTCGAAAAGCAAAAATTCAATTTTAATATACAGGGTGTCTCAAATAAGAGTGACTGATTTTAAACATAAATGCCCAGCTTATTAATTGTTCCAAAGAGATGTGGTTTTCACTAGTTTCACTAGTTTATCAAAGAGATTTTTTCAGGCTTGGCTGGCATCTCATCTCATCGACACAGGGTGCTTTACTAATGTTGGTCAAATTCAAAGGGAGAAATATGTATTATTTCAAATGAAACATCCTATAATTTTTGATCTCATTCGAAAGAGCATTCATTCTCCTTTCCAAAAATGTATAGTTTCCTATATTTTGTTTCATTAACAACAAAGATATTCGAAGTTTCATGTAGTAGTACATTTTTAATCAGTAGTTTCATATGAACGTATTTTGATGCCTAAAATCAACTCATGCTGTGTCCGTTTGAAGCATAACAACAAAATCAGCAATTTTGACACTAGTAATTTTGTTAAGTCATATAAGTCGGTTTCAATATGATCTATACAGTGAGTAAAAAAGCTCAAACTGTAAAAATTTATGCAGAAACGAAATCAATAAACAAGGAGGATATCCAGAAGGAAATTTATGAAAAATCCGCCGTCACTGAATATAATTAAAAAAATGTATGTACAATTTATCGAAACTGGTTGCATTGCACTCTTAAAAAAACCAAGAAAAAATGATGGTCTTTTAAACAAGTTAATGTCAATTAATGAAGTGCCACATGATAACGATCATAAAATTCTATTAGAAAAATTGCTGGAACTTTGGAGCTTAGCAAGAGTGACGTTCAAAGATGTCTAAAAATTTTAAGATTAACTCCATACAAAATTCAGACATTAAAAATTGTACGAGTCAGATTATGAAAAACGAGTAATGGTATGTGAGACTCTACTTGACTCATTAAGAAACGAACCCAATTATGTCTGATGAAGCAATGTTCCACATTAATGGCATGTGTAACAAACACAATTGTAGAATATGAGGTTCTCAAAAACCAATTTCTTCCAATCAGTTTGTTGTTATGCGTCAAACGGCCACAGCATGAGTTGATTTTATGCATCAAAATACGTTCATATGAAACTACTAATTAAAAATGTACTACTACTTGAAACCTCGAATATCTTTGTTGTTATTGGAACAAAAGAAAGAAAACTATACATTTTTGAAAAGGAGAATGATTGCTCTTTCGAATAAGATCAAAAATTATAGGGTGATCCATTTAAAAAAATACATATTTTCCCCTTTGAATTGGACCAACATTAGTAAAACACCCTGTGTTGATGAGATGAAATGCCAGCCAAGCCTAAAAAAATCTCTTTGATAAACTAGTAAAACTAGTGAAAACCCCATCTCTTTGGAGCAATTAATAAGCTGGGCATTTATGTTTAAAATCAGTCACTCTTATTCGGGACACCCTGTATTTCCTTTGTGTACTTCCACTGATGATAGTTTCCAATTACTATAAAATGATTTTACATGGAAGGTGATCAAAATCCCTCTTTTAATTTTGTTTTCGAGGCTGTAGAAATTGTTTTCAAAGCCTCATAAATGCAAATGGAAAAGTTTTTGAAATTCAAAAGGGGAAAGTTTCAAGTATTTTCATCGAATAATCAATTAACTTTTATCAAAGCTGTAACTATTATTTACTTTTCGTTTATTTCAACATATTCCAAGCGTTTCTGAAAATTCAATCATGAACTGGGTAACTTCGAGTGAATATGTGATTTATTTAATGTTACCGATGAATCGTATCTTCCGTTTTGTTCACGCCCCCTTTTCCTCCCATTCGTGCCGATTCTAAATGTTCATCAATCATCCCTCACGCACTTACTGTTTCTTTCCATTATGCTAGAAGAATCATCTGTTGGGAATTGGGATGGTAGCGTATTACTTACATTTGCCCTATATTTATATTCATCCGTAAGAGTGCGCCATCTCCCTTAGGGTTTCATGTGATATTGAAAAGAAACACCGAATCGCCCTAGGTGTGAATGTATGTTAATGGAAACAAACCGATATGTCAGAAGAAAGAGAAACAAGAACGAATCCAGCTGTATTTTATTTTACAAGATGTTTCCAAACCGACAGAGAATATTTTATTGTCTAAAAGGCGTTTTTTCAGTATTGAACTTTGTGATTATTCAAAAAGGGTTGGAAACATTCACAAATGTGAAAGAGTGAAAGAGTCATATTGCATTTCATCGTCTTCTCTAGTTTAATTTCTCTTGTCTACAAATGGGTCAATAATGAATATTCGATCTTTCAATCCTTTATAACCAGCTTTGTTGATTTTCCTTCGCTAGTCTCCTTGATAAATAAATATCCCAAAGTTAAGCTATGACAGCAGCTGAGCGAAGACATTGCAGCAATAATGATCTCCTCAATTGTTTTTTTCGAACACAAATATGCAATTTAATTATTCAGGCTTTAGTTGTTGTTTGAACATAAAGGAACCACTTAAAACTGTGAGGTATCTACACGTGACACTATTGATAATAACTCTTTCATAACTGTTAGGCTGCAATAACATCACTAAGATCCAGAAACTTTAATTGGAAGCAAGCCTAATCATAAATCGACTGGATGTATTTAATAAGCTACTCCATGTCACATTAGAGCTCTGGATGACGAACTCGTCTACTGAAATGAGATACCAGACTTAAGGCAGACCAAAGCCTTTATTGAAGGACTTTTGAAACTACAACTCTTGAAGGATATGAACGGGGAGGCGATCATGTCTATAGCGGGATTCCTTGAGTTATCAGATAAGGACAAGTCAGAAATACCAAGTGCCATCTTTGCCTAGAAGAAATTGCAGACAGCAGTTGCATCACTCTATTTCTTTCTCTTATCCTTATTCCTTCTCAGGCGTTGGATCGGAGTTCTTCCTGTACCCATTTATAATTCTTCTCTGTCCCTGGCTGATGCCTTTTATCTCTCCTAATGTTTTTCCTGTGTTCCCTCCAATGTCTTCAATCCAGTCTATCCATTCCCTCCTGGGTCTTCCCCTTTGTCTTTTTCTTGATATTCCCATTTCCATAACTTTCCATAACGTTTCTTTTTAATATTCGAAATTATTCGGTCTTGATTGGCCAGGCTCCTGATTTCTCCGTTCCCCACTTTGTCCCATTACGTTTCACCCACTATTCTCCTCAAATGTCTCATTTCCATTGCATTTATTATTCTTCCATTATTTCTCTGCAGTACCCAGTTCTCACTGGCATAAGCTATAGTTAGTACTGTAATTTTGTTGTGGACTTTCAACTTTGTGTTCATATCAAAGTATTTATGGCTTAGTGATGTTCGATTTGAGAAATAATATAATCTTATTGATTTATTTGCTTTGTTATCAAGTTCTGCATCTATTTTTCCTACTTCTGTTGAGATACTTTCTGGGTAGTTATAGGTTGTTACTCTTTCTAATGTTTTGTGATTACATTACAATTCCTCAAATTCTCGAAGGATGTGAATTAACTCATTTCTACGCATACTATCGCTTTATTTGTGAATATTTTACTGAAAAGGGTCATTTAGCCCTGCATAAACTACGTTGTTACTGTTAATACAAAATATACATCATTAGCATTTATATAAATGGAATATACTTTCTATAAGAGACTTCCTACATATCCGTACATACTTATTAAGATCCTGTCTACTTTAATGAAACTCAAGCGAAGTGGAAAAGTGAGGAAAATAAGAAAACAAGCCCAAGCGGTATTGTTCAATGCCATAATGGCACATACGTGAGCATCAGATCTCCTATGATTCTGAGTTTTATTCGGTCTATACGTCTGGAACTGCATTTTTTACGAGTCTATAATACAACGTAACGGTCTCATAATAAAACAAATATGCACTGGAAGGAATTTGCAACGCAAATCCACGATAATACAATTGGAACAGCTGCTGTTTCAATATAAATTCTTGTTAGATTTGAGTTTGTTTAGTTAAAGCGGAGCACCCATAACCGTATTCTTCGACTATAACGGAATTGAAAACTTGGAAAAGCTTCACGATTATGCGCTATATAATGACAATTTTCTCTGATCAGCTTCGATTATGGGACTTCATTAACATTTCCTTCCCAAATGGTTTTCGGAAATTAACACAATACTTCACTCTCCCTACAATCCTGACATGCTTATTTCAAAAACATAAATTGGAATGAAACTATGAACTTTGAAAACACAAATTCTTGTTCGAATCATCCGATGTCAATCTATTCATAGCTAGAAGACAGTTCTGAAGCAGATCAATGTTTCATGCGCATCCTGAAATAGTTACATTTTATTTAATACCTCTTTGGTATATTCTGCGGTGATAATGGAAATAGGAAATAGTGCACAGTGAGGAATAGAGAAATACTAGACGCGCTGCTTTGAGGGATTTAGGCAGACAAAAAGTTTACCAATTTGGCAGGTATATTCCGTAGTCCTTCACTAACATCAAATCTTCCAAGGGAAAAGTGATATTCTCTAGTTGTATTATCAAATTTAGGGTCGAATAGGAAAGATGATATATCTGACACAGGAAATTATCTAATACGATCTAACAATGACAGTCCTAGTGTGTTCGGAAGATGTACAACTTGACAAAAGCAACAGAAAAAGAAGTGTTTGCAGTGTATGGGCATGGACAGTATAAGCCGGAAAGCTTACTGAAATTGAGGATTTAATGAAAACTGAAATGCCGCTGGTAGTTATTCTAGATACTTGCGCATACCCAACGGCAACGGCTCACATTGTCGTTTTACCACAGTATAGTTCTATACTGTGGTTTTACGTTCCATATTGTATGCGTGCTTCATGCAAGTTTGTTGTGGAAGTGTGAATTAGTTAATATTATTCTCAATGATAAAATATATTAACTAATTCACACTTCCACAAAAACAATAGTGGATATGGAACAATATAATTTTAGAACAACTTTCCTCTCATAGGAATAAAGTACAAAACTAGGGAGAAAACTTTCCTATTAATGATATCACATTGATAATTTTCACGGATATAGAACAAGCTAATTTTTACAAATTTTTGAATGTATATAACTCTATTTTGGCCAAAAGTGGATATAGAACATTTCAATATTCAGGTGACGATGTATGTGCTTCATGCAAGTTTGTTGTGGAAGTGTGAATTAGTTAATATTATTCATCATTATCGACAAAAACAACAACAAATATATTGTTACCAATATAATATCAATCAATTTTAAGTTACTTAAAATGAAATATCCAAAAAGGAACCTTGAATTCCATTTTGCATTTAATGAAAAAAAAAACAGTGATTTTGAATGTGCTGCAAAAAACTGTTAAATTACAGGAATCTTCTCTTTCGGCGGAGGTCACAACCATGTGAAAGGTGTCAGATCTTACTTTCTCGCCACGGTCAGATGCCTATCTATAAGTATGTTATTTTAAGTATTTGCTTGTAAAGTATAAATATATTTGTTGCTGTTGAATTTAAAACAAATAACTGCTGTGAAGTATAAATCAGAAACCGTTGTTTTGAATATATATGTGATTTTCGAAGTAGCTGAATATTTTGGATACGTCAAATGTAATATAGCCTTGATAAATTGTTGGGTGTAACTGTAGTAGTCGAAACAATACGTGATCAAGCGGGTTATTATTGGTCAAAGTTGGTTAAGAATTATTATTCCAGTGCAAATGATTAGATTGACGGTTATTACAACATTATTTGACAATCAAACTAAGTAATTATTTGAATTCAAATTGGTTTTGGAATCATGTTTGAGATGAAATACTAATTACACTGATATACAGGGAGTTTTTGGATTAATGGAGATGTTTCGTTTTTCCTGTAACATTTAATTGATTGCGGGTTGGTGTTTTTGGATGTAAATTTATATAATATTCTAACTAAATTCCAAAATTATTTTGGCGCTGATAAAGCAAGTAGATTTTGTGTTGAGGTGCGTAGCTAGGAGAACAATAAGATTATGTTAAATACTGCGGTTTAATAGGCGTAGACCGTATCCATTATCAGCATCCCGTGAAATTATACTGGATAACTTCGCAATGTCGTTGAAATTTTCAGAAAATATAAATATAATTAAGCTGTATTTTCGGTGCACATCTATCATGAATTTTATTGTTTCAAACCCAGACAAAATATGTTCAACGTAGTGTAATTGATGTGGATTCATATAAGCAAAAACTACGAACATCAAACACAATTTAAATATTAAAACTGAGAGAGATAGTCAACTTTCAACTGAAATAATGATTTTATGAATTCAAAACGCTATGGTTCACATAAATTTGTTTGAAATCACATCAAACAACCAAATCTCCTGATCCGATTTGTATAACCTCCAAAAAGCACTATTGCAATAATTCACGCGTGTTCCTAGATAAAATTTTATGATATGCCCAGTTAACAATTTAACATTCATAGCATATTATAAAAATATACTTTTCAAGAAGAAGTATACCTACATACTTAAATCAGGACCGGAGCAATTGCCTCTGCTCTGTAATTCAGTCAGAAAAGAACTACCAGAAAGCACTGACTATCCTATTTATTAGTCAATGCAGAAAGTGATTTGAGGTTAGCTAGTTGAATATTTACGTCCAGTGCCGCTATTCTTGATTTTGTGGGGATAGAAATTCCGAGGGGAAATGATCGAAAGTGGGCGTGGTTCCCTTAAATTTTAAAATGCCGTATTCTTGGAAAAAATGAGGGAAACTATAATTTCCTTAGGAAATTTTTATTCTATTGGTTATGACTGAGAGGAAAAGCCGAAATAATGTGAAAATATTTAGATTTAACCTTAAAACTTATCATTGGCCTGTTTTTTGTCGATATAAGGATATTTCATCCTTGGTTTTTGTGGACTTTTTAACTGTTTTTCAGTTAATTAATGCATTATGAATGAACTCAACCAACTTTTGCATTGGCATGATGCCATGTTTGATGATTTTGAGGAAGCTTGGGAAGAAATCAATATTGGAAAAGATGTTCTTTCACAGACAAATCCGTTTCAACTTTCTACTAGAAAATTCATACAAACTTCTAGATTAACAAAATATCTTATTGAGGATGTTATTGAAATGTATGGAGGCTCCGACAAGAACATCATCCATGACCTTGACAAACTGAGGTAAATATGGTGATACTTTGTTTTTGCTCTCGCTTTGTTTTTGCTTCACTATAGCCATAGGTCATACATAGCATATTAAATCTATGTATACCACAGTTATATTTCGTGTGAGCAAAAAATCCTTGAGTTTAATGACTAGAAACTAACCCATTTTTCAATGGACACAAAACCAAAAATGCCGCGATGAAAAAAAGGTTAGGTTGAAGTTGAAAACATTTTATATGGTAAAAATTAATGGCGGAAACAGCACAGTTTACTTATACTGTCAAAGTTTTGTACGGTTTGATTGGTATAGTTGAAATAATACCCTTCTTGGTGTGCGTCATCGATTGTTAATGTCTTTCTAACACATTACGTAGAAAGAAATGGAAAAAAGGCAGGTCTGTGATTAATCCTAATCAAAATATCACAATAATGAACCGTTTAAATGTATTACAAACGTTAACCCTAATCTTTGACTCACAAAAATTTGATTGGTTGATGTTTAGATTACGCTCAAGCTCAACCTATCAATCGAGAGTTTAAAATACTATGAAGGCGTTACATTCGTAGCGGCAATGAGTCTTACGTCTTTTTCTACTGTCACACTGACGGTTCTTGACAGGTCTGTACTTTGTTGTTTACGGTCAATTATTATTTATGAAAAGTGATTATAAATCTTATTGTTTTATTTATATGAATAATACAAAAATATGCATGAGTACACGGAAAAACATCAGTATTTTGAAAGTTCTCAAGTATATTCAGTTAAGGCAGCGCCAGACATGCGGCATTCGGCGAATACCGAGCGACTGCTCGCCAAGTAGCGAGTGTGTGGACGGGTTGATCGCTACTTGCCGATGACCAATTTTAGTATTTGTGCAGTGCTCGCGTAGTTTATGTTGTGTGTCGGTCTTTCGAAGCAAAATCAAGGGAAACGAATATTTGCCGTATAACGCTCTGAATCCGCATCCAACGAATGGCGAATATCTGGTTTAGGTGCTTGTCATTTGGCGCACACCTTGCCGAGTAACTCAACTACTTGCTACTTGGCGAGCAGTCGCTCGGTATTCGCCGAATGCCGCATGTCTGGCGCCGCCTTTAGAAAAAGAAGCTGGTGATTATTAATTGCATAGCCTTTTCGAATTTGGCTAAATACAATCCTGATGATCTTATTTATCAAATTTAAGGTTAGCTATATGTCAAAATAGCAAATAAAATAAACGACATGCCGAAGACCCGGATATACGTCACAATCGATGACGCACACCAAGAAGGGTATTATTTTAACTATATTATTATATAGTACAATTTTGAGAACTCAGACTACACTATTTTTTTCCCTCACTCATTTCTATTCCTTGATTTCAAGAATACTGCTTTTTGAAATCGAGTGAAATTTTGTGGGAATAGAAATGTCAACATTTCCGTGGGGAGTAAAAATTTCAGGGAATTCCAAAAATAGCGACACATGCATTTAATAAGTTATTAATTTCATTTGTATATGATATGAACACATCAATATTTTGTAACCAAGTTTAATTTCAAGATCAGCTCAAAGGCAAATTAGTTAATATTGTATCCATTTTATAAGGAATAAAACAATTGCCTCCAATTGCTATACAATAACGTAATGGTAGCTATTAGTAGGTATATCAAGAGGCCGGGGAAATAGAGGATATGCAACTAGCATTGCAACATATTATTGTGTATATTAACGTCCGTAAACGTGATATATCGGTCGGTATTTAGTTCGAGATAGGCAAATTTCTATAGATAACTACACCCGGGACGAGGCCAGTCATTGTGAAAATGGAGATGATACAGGATCTGTGATTTAATTAAAATACACCGAGCGAAATAGATTGGAATTGAGTTTTGATACGGAAAGTGGAATTTGGACAACTTAGCAATACCATACAACAGTTTTAAAAAAGGGTCAACCTATAACTTTTCAATTTATGTGATGTAATACAGAACCGCATTGCGCAGACGTACCAAACATCAGCAAATACTTAATAAAATGATGCAGTTTTAATATTTCCCAATAAATAGAGGGATACCGTTAACGATAAAAAATTTAATCAAACCGTTATACCAATTACATAGATTTTGTGGCACCCTCCAGAAAATACATCGAAATGATAACATATTATGATTTCCCAGGCCCTAAAACCCCTATCTTCAAATTTTTACGTTGGTATATGAAAAATCTTTCAATTTACTGAGGAAAAACATTTTTGACATTCCAACTTTGCCACCCTGTATCTTTTCTATCACCAATATTCCATTGGAGGAAGTTGCGTCAGAATGTTATATTCTTAGGCCAAAAATCTTACATTTTACTTCGGCCCATTACTTACGGACCACCCTGTATAAACGTTTAATTTGGGAGACAGTGCATTGTTAACAGAGTGACGCCATTGTAATTGAATATGGTGAGCTAAAGATGGCGGACAATTTTCCATATCTACCATATCAATCATAATGTAGGCATCAATGAGACCAATACGAAAAAAAGAATGTATACATCAAATTGAACTTGTGAATCTCGCGACATCATATAAATTTTCTAAAGTGATAAATAGATGTGTTTGATTCAATTTACAGCTCATTTCCCACTACTTAATGCATTAAAAGCTTTTCAAACTTTAACAAACGATATTAGTGAGACTTAGAAATAGATGGCCAATGGTTACATCATTTTTGACACTGGAGTGATTCCTGTCTCCCAATTCCATTTCGCGCGTGAAAATGTGTAACATTTTGTCACTTCACTGCTTTCCCTGCAATATGGATGGAAGTAACAATAACTATGAAAAATATAGTTTTTCATAGTTCTGTGATAGGTACTATATTTGTAGAATATAAAACGTAGTAAATACAACTGCATAATCAAACTCTGATATTTTCAATGTGAAATTCTCAATAAGATTCTACGTTTGTTTTGGCACACTGATATAATTTATTCATAACTCAGTGCTTCAACTCTGTTACATGTCGTTAACTTTGTAAGCAATCTCAAACTCCAGTTGATTTATAACACCTACATTGTTATGCTGTACGATTTGTAATTTAATCTACCAAAAAATTACTATTTGCCAATTCCTAAGAGATAATTAGCCAGTGAAGTTTTCAAAAAGCTGAAGAAAAAGATATCAATTGTGGAAAAATTGTGCTTCCAGAATTGAACTTTGAGAAGAATATTAGATTCAATATAGTCCAGAAAAGTACAGTTCAAGTAACGATGCGAGTGATATTAACGGAAGAAACTAATTTTTTCCATCATTTCAGTTACTTACAAATTAATTTTCGGAGCATTTGGTAGTTATTGGAAACAATGTACTTCTAATGTCGTTGTTAATTGCATGTAGCAACACCGTGATAGAGATTAAGGGGAATCTATCGGCAGCGATTTGACAAAATATCGAAGTATTTTTGGCAAAGAATTTTGAGGTAATGGTTGTATTGAAAATTAGGAAAAAAATATATCATGTAGATTAATGTTAAACTTAGAGTTCTCATCGAATAAAAACTTTGGAATGCTAACCAAATTTTGTTGAAAAAAATACGAATCATGAGGTAATTACACATATTAAGCAAAGTTTGAGCCCTTGTAAAGAATTAAATATGGATTAAATGCAAAAACTAATTGATAAGAAGTCTAATTTGAAGCTTTATGAATACTATATAAAAATCTCAGAATTCTCAAATCACTTATGACCGTACAATTCCTTATTGAAATTCGGTTGCTACCACTAAAATATCGGATAAAAATCCATCTCTCGCTTTTCTATCCCTTTATGACTGACATTGTCTCTCTGCTTCGGTAGTAACGTGCCGTTCCATTGTTGATACAACGCTCGCTGGTCTCAGCGGTCTCCCAGTTCAGTACTGACGAAGCTTACAGAGTAGTTCGTGAACCAAAATCCGCTTGGACCGCTTGGCTACCTACATGCTGCGGAGCTTTCATATTTTTAATAAAATTTTCGTTATGTGAATTTAAACGTGAGGACGTAGGGAAACAAAAAAATACACAAAGCATAATTGTGCAAGGTCGAATTTGGTAGATGCCCCTTAAGACGCGCGCAAAACTTAATGATTCAGAATATCCAATAATTGTAGCATCAAAAAATTTCTTGAATGATACAGAGTAACTGTATACGTACTATCACGGACAAAAGAGAGACAGATATTCGACACTTGTGATATCGACAATACTACATTAAACAATAATCTTGAGAAATTCTCTTCCAGAATTTCAAAGAAAACGCACCTGAAGTTTGTCTTCCAAGTCAAACTATATATATAATAATGTAGCATGTCGCATGTCGCGTTACAGCCGACTGTGTAGTAGGCTTGAAGTGAAAGGCGCAAGCCGTACATAGACTATGAATGGTAGTCGTCGGCACTTTCATGTAGCGCTGATAAACACTTGGGGGAAACGATCGTTAAAACACACTTGTATTATATAAACAGGGTTACTACGAATTACCCTCATAGCTTCTTGATTAATTGATTAAGTTGATAAAAATGTACGTTGTTAGGAAACTATTTTGAAAAATGATGTTCGGCTTTGTAAAGTACGTTTAAGTATTCAATGGAGAACTTTAAATAATAATAGATAAAATAGAATTATTGATTAGAATACTTTCGCTGCATTACATGAAGTTCAGATATTGAGAAATTAAAAGCGCAGGCAAGTCAAAATAAATGTCACCTTATACATACACCGAGAGAAGAATTATTTATAGTTTTGACAGAAATTTGCATTTTTTGAATAAGCCTTCAGTTTATTAGCCCAAATAAGATCTACTTTATACCGAAAAAATAAGTATTTCAGTATAATTGTACATTTATTGTTACGAGAAAAAAAACTTATTTGCTATAAATCACATATTTCTTTACCCGTAACAAATCACATTAGCCTACAAAATTATGTGGCAATTAAATCAAAGAATTTTCACCCCCCCTTCCCCATTATTCAGTAACGGTCACCACCTGTATACGTTTGGCGTAAGTTTATATGTGAAACTAGATCAGTTTTTGCAATTTTACTAATTATTTTGTTTTTGTGAAGTATGTGGGTAAAGTGCTCTGGACAAAAATAAGTTTAATAATAGAATGAATGAATCGTTAAACTCATGGCGATTACAAGAATTGTGAGATATCTTTGAAGGTGAGGAAATAAATGACAATTATATTCAAGTAGGTAGAAGTAACAAGCAAGCGAAATGTACCTCAAACATACACATTTCTCAATTAAACCTGTTAGATCTACTCCAAGAACTCCAAAAAACTACTATTGGGGAAGCACACTTATTGATAGACAATTGGACAAGGCTATCTTGTGGATACCATTGTTGGTTATGTTTCAGATCATGTAGGTATGTTTAATTTTAACAATGTATGGTTTCCATTTTATAAATGTATGGTATCTATTTTAAAAATGTATAGCTTTCTTTTAAATAGATCAAAATATTCAGCAGCAAGTTTTTTATTCCTGTACTGCTTTCCTACTAAACAGTTTTATGCATAAATAGAGACCATTAATTTTTATTAGATTTAAACATATTTGTCATAAGAATACTGTAATTTTAATCCGTGTTCAGACTAACCATTGACCAATTCGATCGACTAGTCTACACATACAAAACGAAAGTCAACTT
Source organism: Galerucella calmariensis (assembly GCA_910591675.1). Lineage (NCBI taxonomy): Eukaryota > Metazoa > Arthropoda > Insecta > Coleoptera > Chrysomelidae > Galerucella > Galerucella calmariensis. The sequence continues at coordinate 107,233 of CAJUYG010000087.1, read as the reverse complement.
TGTTGTTCGACATAGCCTGGAAACGGCTTGGACAAATATTTGTGAAAATAGTTATTTTCCTAACTAGTGCGGAAAGTGATACTTTCCCGCACGCGACTGCAGTTGACCCGAACGACGCGAAGCGGAGTTCGGGCAAGCGGTCAAGGGCGGGAAAGACACTTTACGCATGAGTTAGGAACATTATTTTTTCTACGACCGTATATACAAAAAAGTATATCAACCCATTTTTCAAAATTTATTTTATTTTAACACACATAAAAAACTTAGACCAAAAACTATTATTATTATTATCATCAATTATTATTATAAATAATAATATTAGAAACACAATTAGTTGCATTCTGTGAATTACTTAAAATTGCCGGTCCAGTGGAGTTATTTGGTGTTAACTGGTGAGTGAATGACGTTGATGAGGATGGCATCGTTTGCAGGTCACATAAAGATGACGATGAGGGTGACGGCAACAATTTTAAGTCATTTGTAGATGAAAGAATTTCATTTGATATATTTTTCTTATATCAAACCCGGGTGATTTGATAGTTGTTTTGGGACACTTTCAAAGCTAAAATGCGTGCGGGAAAGTGGGTTAAAACGCACGGTAGTAGAAAATAGTTATTTTCCTAAGTAACCTAATTATTTAGAGAACAGTGTAGAAGTTACCCATACTGCTTAATACACCTTGAACTTTTAATATATTTCTAAATATTTAGAAACATTTCAAAAGCTCAGTGTATTGAATAGTGCATGTAGGTAACTTCCATAAACAAAAAACAATACCATGAATAATTCGGTTTTTTAGGGAAATATATTTTTTACTATGAGGCAACATAATGTTCATGAAAATTATGGTTCGGTTATGATAAATATGTTAAATTTTAGTAAAAATTAATAGTTTTCTTGAAGAAGGAACATTTGTTTCCAACAAAAAAATATAATTTGCTGGGAAGATACATTTTTTACGAATAAAAAACATATCGTTAACCCAGACAATGTACTTTTTCACGGTAAAGAAATATATTTTACCGATACAATACATTTTTTTATGATAAAGAAATGTTATTCTGCCATAAAGTAATTTTTTTACAATAAAACAATATAGTTAGCTTGCAAAAATAAGTATTTGTTATTGGAAAACTACTTTATTTAATTTAAATGCTTTCAAAAATTAATATAACTATTTTGTCATTATACCTTAATAAATGTTGTTTGAGACAAATATTATATATTTTAACAAGAATAAATGTAATTTTCTATAGATAACTTATTTTATTGATGACAATGAATATGTTTTTAATCATCAACAATATTACTTTCCGAACTTGAAACAAATCCTTTCTTACCGACAAATTAAATATTAGTTAGGCCATATGGAAAATCATATGTATTTGACATAATAAAATTTTGATTGTTACAAATAAATATTTTTCTCGGTGTAACTACATACAATATTGACATGAATAGGGAAGGAGATCCGATCGTTCGTCCAGAGGAACCATATTCTGGACTGAGAGAGTGGTCGTTTACAAAAGAACACATATTCTCTCTTCATTCTTCTTGTTTACTTCATCATTGTTGTGACAAAGACAAAATATATACTCTTTCCAGAAGCTCCACTCCTTAATTCACGATTAATGGAAAAAAGATTTTATTTGAGGAAGGAAGGAAGGATATATGACGTATAAGTGACAGGACGGATTAGTTAATGTTTCTATATCTGTATCTGAATATAAATTCGATAAAAACTAGTAACTAGTGTGATAAGAGACAAAAAGTTTATTCGTTGTCTAGTGTAAAAACGCCCTTGAGAACTTTATTCCAGAAAATATTTGTGCTCGCGAAATTGACGCAATATTTTTCGCCCGCGAACAGATTACAGTAACAGCCAAACAACCTGTCAAAACACAAATACCATGCCATTGTCACCCACACTTCCACGACCCATTTTGTTTGTCTGCAAACAAATAAAAGTCGCAGTTGGCGTTGTTCCAGTGGAGTAAAATGCCGCCGATAAAAAATATCAAGTGGCAGACGAGGGCACACAACAAAAGGATGGAAAAAGTATACTTGAATGTGTTTACCCTTAAATTGAACTAAGAGTTACGTTGGCATTTAATAGAAGGAATGTAACAGCAGTATGTTCATGGGCGTACGTATTTTTTCAAATAGTTTAATGGGAAACAGTTTGGAATAAAACATGTAGTAGGAGGTCGGTTGATCAACCAATTTCATGAGAATCGATTGGTCCATCAAAGATACATCAATACATATAAAAGGTAGAACGTGTCGCGGGACACACGGTAGGAACTTTAGTTCCTTTTAAGCAAAAATTATGTAATACATCTAACGTTATAGATAAACAATTTGCATATTCCTCGGAGGTCGAGTAGTAAGCAAACCAGACTCTCACGCGGTAGACTCGGGTTCGATTCCCCGTGAAGAAGTTTTTTTTATTGTTCATTTTATTTTAAAATAATTATTCTGCTTGTTATTAATAACGACAACAGGTAGACGTTTGAAATATTTAGCAGAATATTAATTATTATAGATAACGGTACCGTACCCTTCATGAGGGAGTCCGACTGGCAACATCTACTTATGACAGCATCGTATATTTGAAAAGGGAAACCGTAGCATTATACAAATTGGACATTCAAGAACTGTATGTTTACCACAAAAAAATTAGTGGAAACATAAAATTGAATTGTTAAATTTCCAATTTGAATTTATATTACAGTTTATGGAAATTTTTATTTTCTAGATTTTTTCTTAAGTGGGTCGTAGAAAAAATATGCTGTTCGACTCGTGTGGATTGTCCATATCGCACTTGAACGAATGAGTACTCCGCCTACGGCGTCGTGCTCAAACTTCGTCCTCGCGCGATATGGCCATCATATCCACAAAAGTTGCACAAACTACTATTTCTATCAAAATATGCCCTTTTACATTTAAAAAGAACCTGCCAAATGTCAAATCAATTTATCCATCCATTTTAAAGTTATCGAATTGAAACATTCAAGTTTTCAAAATTTCAACACCCTGTATTTCGAAAAGTAAATGTGCTAGACCCCTTAATCCTCATATCATTATGTCAAATTCTACGAGAGGAATCTACATGCAAACGTTGTAATTACCCTTAGCGTTCGAGATGCTTATACCATTTTTTGCGCGATCCTATTGAAATAAATTCCGAATAAAACAATTTAAATTTCTTCGAAATGAACGAAATGTCAAAAGTGACAGTTTAAAATATATTTTGCATTTTGGTGAAATTGTTTTTATGTTATTTATTACTTTTCGACGTGTGAACGGTGAGTAAATCACTTACCGACGTGTTAAACTAGTAAACAGTAAACCAGTAAACACAACCTACCGTCCTGACAACCGATGCTGTAAATAAACAACACACGCACGCAAGCGAGGCACATAACGAAGCAACGTAACATAATGTAACGTAGCGTAACGTAACGGTCAGATCTTTTGCGTCGCGACCCCCGCTCGCTCAAACATAACCTGACGTAAAGAACTAAAGTTCCAAAACAATTCATATTCCCGAGAACTATTTATAGATTTTCACTGACGGTTCAAAGTTGCTTGGAATAAAAAATCAAGACGGATTATTTTAGCGGCAATATGTAGATATGACTATCCTGAGTGTAGGGATGTGCTTTGATTAGCTTTGAGAATAATATTAAAAACGGAACGAAGTGATCTCCCTGATGCCAATTTTTATAATTTCATTCAATTTAAGTTTTTTAGAGCTGGAAGTAACAATAATTGGTTAGTAAATCTACCACCACTGCTTATCCTCATTCAAGAAAATGCAAGATCTGTTAGTCACAGACTATTACAGGGACCTTGTCCGATAAGCCAAGAGCACGGTAAGGTCTACAAAGACCTATATGAAGAAATAAAGGCAGATCCAATACTGGGATTGCCAACGGATCAGATTGCCCCACAATATAGTTTTAAAAACGACTATACAGTTTACATTCCAGAGAGAAAGGACTGGAAAGCAGGGCCTCCTATAACAGCGAATCTCAACTGGTACACTGATGGTTCGAAAACAGACTCCGGAATATGGAATATATGGGGTACAAGAGAAGATCACGATCTCTCCTAGGGAAACATGCTACTGTCTTTCAGGCAGAGGTACTTCCGGTGCAATGCTGTGCAGAAGAGTTGATGAGACAGGAGGTGGATAACCAAAGAATCGTCATCTACTCCGACAGACAAGCAGCACTTAAGGCGATACGCTCATATAAGATAACATCAAATCTGGTGTGGGAGTGTCGGAAGGCCCTCAACAGACTAGGCAGTCATAATAGAGTGACCCTAGCCTGGGTACCAGGCCACCAAGGAATAAAAGGCAATGAAAAGGCTGATGAATTAGCCAAGCAGGGAGCAATGAAGGTCATGATAGGGCCAGAACGTTCCTGTAGAATTGCAAAATGCCTTAGTAAAGAGAGCATCCACAAATGGATAAACAACAAGGCGTTGCGCTGGTGGTATGAAACCCCAGGACGAAGACACGCAAAATAATTCCTTAAAAGCCCTTCGACAAAACTGTTACACGACCTACAATGCAAAGTCGGGGAACGACAAGGATGATGGTGGGAATGCTGACCGGACATTGTAGGCTGAGGAAACATATGCACACAATTGGCCTTGCAGATGACAGTCTATGCAGGTTCTGCCAGGAGGAAAACGAAACCGCGGAGCACATACTCTGTGACTGCGAATGCCTAGCAAGGGTGCGGTTTCACTCGGAGAAGAAAAACCGAGGTCAGAGTGCTACGCAAAGGAGGCGGTATCCAGGATATTAGGTCTAATAAAAAGAATAAAGCTAGATATTAAGCTCTAAATATAGGGAGGACCACATAAGATCTGCAAAGGTCGCAGTGGGATAGGACAAAGAGCCACTCCAATTCTAATCTAATCTAATCTAACAATAATGGGTTATTGGACATCGAAAGCTAAAAACGTCAACTTATTTTTGTTCTCAAGAGCCTTTTAAATAAGTTCTGAATTCACCACCATCAACATTTGAGGATTTCTGCTCCACTATATTTCTCAATATATCACGAAAACTGTAGATGGCACCACACTTGGCAAATCCAATTGTTTTATTCGAATGGGCAGATTTTCGATTATATTTGGTCTGTGCTTAAGATGTACTGACAAAATATAGCACTGCAAAACAAACTGAATGACTAATGGATAAATCGTTATAAGGCTGTCTGATATTTTATTTGCAGCTGTGATTTAACAGGTGCACAATAACGTCGTAACGCGATGGTGACTAAAAATGAACTTGACGATGTCGATACTAAAAGATTGCGACACTGAATTTGGAATAATAGTTTTTCGTTACACACTATTGTAGTTGTTATCAGTTTATTTTACACGTAATATTGAAAATTTGGAGCAAGCACATTTTCTTTGTAATGTACTGCTATTGAGGAATTTGAAAATGTTCACAACATGATATACAACTATAACCTTCTGCTCTTGCTTTGCTGGCTTTTTAACAATTTGTCCAAATTATTGTGAAAATAAACAAGAACTGCATTGTATGCTTTTGTTTCGCTTTCCTTTTGTATAATGCCTAGGAAGTTTATCAAAACGCTTACGACATAATACCTACACACTTAAGTCAAAATTTCG
>CAJUYG010000087.1:41662-82204 GCA_910591675.1 Galerucella calmariensis | reverse complement strand
ATGCCGAAAAAGATTAAGGGTCTAATGAGAACCCATTTCTAAATCTAATTCAAAAAGGAAAATTCACAAATAGGTCAAGAGAGATTCCAAAATCAAATAAATTAATTTGAAATTATAAAATATTTGTGTGAATAAATGAAAGTAATTATCTGAACCTAATTTCGAATAACAAATTTTAATGAATAAAAATTGTGATCCGGTAGTGTCCTAAAACCAAAAATCAGCCATCTAAATCAAGGAACAGATTTGATTTTAAAGTCTTATGAGAACGTATTATTCAAATCTGATACCAAACTAAAAAGATTATGGGTCTAATGAGAACCCTTTCCTAAATCTAATTAAAGTAGACAACCAATTAGTGGTCAGAAGAAACTCCAAACACAACAATCATATCTTTTATATATAATATAATATTATAATATCTTTTCCTTCACTTCCTCGTAATCTTTTTATTGTTGTCCAAAATTTTCTATTATCTGATGCAGTTGAATCTTGAGAGACACTTACATCGCTAAAGGTAAACCCAACTCTTTCCACCAAACGGTAAGTTCAATTTTGTTTTTTTATTGGATTTGGTGTTGTACCGGGTGAGCTTATTAAAAGCTCCACTATATGGAAATAGTTGAGAACTAGAAACTGTACATTTCAGTTACTTTTTGGAAATTATACATTTTTTGGTCAGAAGTATACCTGAGAGTTAGTTGCAATGAAAAAAAAAATTGAAACTTGATTGAGGACCCTGTATGATATTCACTTTGGATTCATCAAAGAACGCACATCTTGTAAAATAAATTGTGAGAGAAATACATTAAAAAAATTTTTCTCTTTTCTAAAGGTACACATGCTCACATAAAAACTGATCGTTATCCGAGAATACAGAAAGGGCTTTTGTTAGTGCAAAAAAAGAAAAAAAGACGCGTCATTCAGAATTCCAAAAGGTATCATTGAAAACGCATTACAACTAACAGCGGTAACGATCATTATGGTCGACATCTCCAAGTATATAAAAATAGATCCAAAAGGCTTTTAGCCTAGACTTAATGCAGACTCTTTAGGTAAAGGACGATGACCCGCTAGTGTTCACACATACCACGTTTGGCGTGAATTTTACCTTCAGTAAAACATGAAACTTTCAGGGACACTAACAATTAATCATTTATATACTTAAACAGAAATATAACACCTATTACTCTACCGGTTTCATAAATCCTGACGATACAAATATAATTTTTAAATATAATTAGATAACATCATTGAATAATAAATTTTTGATATCGGTGAAGTAATGATTGTTTCTTTTATGACATTTTTTAATGGTAAAAAGTTCTATTTATTGAAACAAGTAGCTATCCTACTTATGCTAATTCACCACACATAGATGCTATTCATGATGTGTTTTGGTAGTACTTGCTGTCGCAAGTGTAAATAATTGAAAAATATTTAAGAAAAGCGACCCAAGAGATTCTTAGGCACATGTGTCCGTTTACCTCAATAGAGTACACGCATATTTCATATTTTGCCTGGATATTAATTTATAATAGTGAATATGATATAAAAATTACTAATCATAGGAAATAAAGCAGTTTCCATTGGAAATTACTCCCAAATTTTAAAATAAAATTCAAATTTCAATGCACTTTCCGACCACAAGCCGAAGATTTCCGAACGCTACCGATGATACGTGTGATGTCATATCTCTTGTGTTTACTTATGTCAATATGGCCGGTATTGCATTAGGTTATGTGTAGTTGTGTGTTTATATTGTATTTTAATCAACTATTAATTGCTTCATCGACGTAAAAATATCATTTATATGTTTGTTTGAGACCATTTCGTGTTTGTGTGTGCTTTTTTATTTCTAAAAGTCAACGTAAAGTGGAAAGTGGACATAGCTATTCGATATTTCCGAGGATATTTTAAAACTTTTGGGAGAATATATTTTATTTACTAGTTCAGTGTTCAGTGCCGATTTTTTCATATTTTGTTAGTAAAGATATGGCTAGCGAAGGACAAACTGATAACTTGCCCAAAGTAGACTCATTTATGCTGCTTGAATTTATGAAGTAAAACAGCTGCTTTAATGCAGAGGAAATAAGAGGAGTTAAAGCATTATCGTACGATTTAAACTATGTATTATTTATACAATATATACCAACCATATTTCGATGTGTGGTCGTGAGAAAATGATGTTTTCATGGTTGATTCCCAGACATATAGGTACATAACCTCAAACTATTTGAGAATAAAAATTACCAGCATAGATGTAGGTACTTACATTAAAATTGTCTTCACAAACAAGAGTAGTAGTATTTGTCGAAATATCGTATTTGTTCCGACGTATAGCTTGCAACCATAATGCCCTCCTCTTGAGTGTTTTTTGGCTTGCGCCACCAGGTAAAATAACAAATATTTTGTCTGGAGTTTTAATAGACGTTGATTTACACACTGGAGCAATGCAATACTTGGAATACAAATTTCTTTTTCGGCTTTATTCATTTTTAAAACTTTCAGAAGCAACTTAGGTCACAAGAACTCAGAGCGTGATACACGAATAAGAACGTGAACAAATGACGTCACTCCATGGGGCAGCCATCTTTATGACGTAAAGCGCGTTTTGGCGGACTTTCAAATTTTATGATTCTTAAAGTCGTTTTAAAAGTAAAGTTTATATTTTTTTGAAAAAATTGGCATGCAAGGTGTTAGGAGACCTGATGAAGCGTCATTTCCCACCAATAGCAAAATTTATGCTTGTACCCTATTGTCACCTACCCCAGACGTTTTCATTCATTCATTAATATGCTTGGGTTGGGCTCAACAGCCCAGGCACTTGAACTAAATCTTTGTACCATCACCAATGTTATCTACCTACTTCCATTCCTGAAGCTTCGTGTCTTCTATATAGGTCACCAGTTTATCTGGAGGGATCTTCAGTATTTGTGATGGTTGTGTTATTTCCACTCCAAAGTGCTTCCGTCTGAGTCCTTGTAAGTTCTCACAGAACCACACAGTATGTAAGTAGGTGTTACACCATAGAGTTCACACTTCCTGCATATAGGTTCACTAACTTCGCCCACCCTGTGCAGATGCCTCCTCAGGGTACAGTGTCAAGTCACCATGTAGGTAACTGTCTTCAAATATCTCTTAGCCAGTTTCAACAGCCTGGACAAGACTACCTCGTCTAACTTATTCAATAGACTCTTGGTAAGGAGGTGTCCTTGTGTCAGCTTCCATTTGAGTTGGTGTTTCTTAACTAGGTTCCCTTCTCCTCTTATGTAATCCAGACGTTTTCATATTTTTCACCAGAAAACACGTTAATTCACGATCACAATCTACTCAAGAATTTTAAGTTATTTTGTTATTGATTGTGTTACAGAATTAAGGTACAGTTAGGTGTTCCCAGAAATTATTGTTTGGGGTTAGAGATTTCGGATTTGTGAGTGATTGAACTACTGATGATTTTCACTCAGTGTTCTGAGTGTTTAATGTCTTTATATTGATGATTGATGCTTATGTTGAATTTATTGAATATACAATATCAGAGCTTTGATATTTATTGAATAATAATTCGTTTTCACGGGAAGCGGCAAAATGTGAGTTTGATCCCTTTTGTATATTGCATTACTCAGATACAACCATAGGTAAAGCTCTAGTAGCTGGAGCGATCATGTCGCGAGTTAGCCCTTCATGATGTTCATTGCACCACTCAGTAGTAAGAGCCCGACTATGATCTTGATCTTTTCAGTTGAGTGAAAGTTTTGTTCTAAATAGGTTTTTTGTTTCAAATAGTTAATTTTTTTTCTTTTTATTTCATTCAGTAATTGTCCCCTTTTTTCATAATCTACGTTACATAAGATTCACTCAAAACGCACAAAGAACGCGTGTCTGTATGTGTGTGCACACGCCACCACACTGACTCGTAACACGAAACCGCCGGCACTCGACATCAGTCATGTTTGATATTTGCGTCTAAAAAGTGAGCGAAACGCTCTGAAACCGCATGTTTGTGTTTAACAAAAATAGCGAAAAGTCAATGTTTTGCACAAAGTGACAAATTTATCTCTGCTTTTATTGAATAATTTGAGCAGGAAAAGTGTTTATGGATGATTGAAACAAGACAAATCTCCGACAAAATAATTTGTTAGGGATGAATTGTCGAAATTCTGGAAGCAGAGCAGTATATTCTTGGAAATCAGCATCAACCAATCCTATTTTCGAAGGAGGCAATAAACTCGATTCAAATGAGTATGTAACATGTCTATCGACCTGTTTCGATTTGAACGAAATAATTTCAATTTTACCGCTTGCCGTCATAGTAACCACTTCCAATTTAGTTCTGTGATCTAAATTTCTCTGATCGTTGATCGTTACGACAATTGACATATGATGTCAACACTCGATTCTCATTCTCGATTTTCTTTCTTTTCGTTACCGACCCTTGAGCAGCAAGGACGTATCTTCATATCGTCTCTTTTAATTTTTTTAATTGTTTGTGGTAAGCACAGCTGCCAGGTTACCCCTGCAAGTTTACCACTGCCAGGATACCCCTGTCAGGTTACCGTTACTGCCAGGTTACTGTTTACTGCCAGGTTACCGTTTACTGCCAGTTTACCACTGCCAGGATATCCCTGCAAGTTTACCACTGCCAGGTTACTGTTTACTGCCAGGTTTCCGTTTACTGCTAGGATAGAGCCAGGTTACCGTTAGATTATACTTCAACTTCCAGACATCTCTACTTCAACTTCCAGACATCTCTACTTCAACTTCCAGACATTTCTTCTACTTCCACTCCGACAAGCTAAGTACCTTTAAAGAAGTAAAGGTTTTTTTTTACCTTTTTACATTTTTACCTTTCTTTATTGGCAGAATAAATTTAATATTTGAACTTCTTTTTTAATTTCTTTTATACCCGGCTGTAAGAGCTGTAGGGACTGTGTCCGGGTTTATGTAAATTTTGTAATTTTTTTATTTTTAAATTTCAGTTAATTCTACAAGGTGTTTCTACCTTTCTCACCTTAGTTCTTTTTCTTAAAATTAGATTATTTTTTGTCGACGTCTAAAAAGGTAGTGGCGCCTTTAAGTTCTTATAGTCTGTCAACCCTCTGGCATACCTAGTGTGGCATCAACATGGAGTCGATCCACCCTTGAGAAAGTCTCTAGCCGGGATCTATCTCTTAAGGAGAAAACCAGTGTTACAAGTATCATCCAATCATACAGTGAGTAGGTATGGAATCTATCATTTCAGAAGAAATAACCAATTTTTTTCTGGACATCATCGCTTTAAGGCACGTCCACACTAATGCGCTGTTTGCATAGCCAATCCGATGTAGACGTGACCGTTGGCATGAGCCAATAAGCTAGCTCGCCAGCCAGTGTCGGTCTCCTTCAAAGAAATCCAATTACAACAAAGAGTGGGGTTGTGCCAACCACTGGCCTCTCGCGGCTTCAGCTGTGATTCAGACTCTATCAGTAAGCAGTTGCTTTCGAATGAAGTGGATCGTCCTGTTCTATGGGACAGTCGTTTGAAAGATTACAAAGACAGGAACAAAAGATTGGATGCCCTTTTGGAAATGATAGTCGCAGCTGAACCAATTAGTACATCCTCGACAGTAAACATTGAGCAAATGAATTAATGAAAGCCAATACATATGTAGACGTTTTAATAGTCCCTAGTTTTGCCAATTGGCATTGCCAAAGGCAAATCACGGCATAATGAACAACAGCCCTTCAATGCTGTATAATTAGTTTCTTCCAAAGTCTATACGAAGAATTCTACATAAGCCTGATCACTTTGTGATACGAGGCCACTCGCATCTGAGAATCATTCTTTGGAGAACAATAAGTGGAAAAGAGGTTCCCGCAGGGACCTTTGCCATTCATTTCAAGCACCAGTTATTTTCCTTTTCACGTTTTAAACAAAATATCTTCCTATGCAGATGACTTATTCTGTCTCGCTATGGTGTTCCCAATGATTGCTCCGTCTCAATTTCTCTTACAGCTTACTGGGTAAGCCAATCATCAACACTAACCAAAAAATTCCAATATCTTCGGAATGACAAGAGATATCAGTTCGTGGTTTTGACAGGTCGAAAGGTAATCTCATCTGTTGAAGAAAATTATGAATAAAGCTGGGTGTTACATACCGCTTTCCTGTTGCTGATGGGGAAATTTAAAGTGTGGATATTTTTTTCTGGAGTTAACGTTTGATAAACTATGCATGGAGTCTATATTTTTGGAAATAGGTTTGGGCATATGAAAGTTCCAGTATTTCTCATATTATTGATAGAACAAATTCCCTCCTTCTCGGAATAGGTGATACAAGAAAATGGATTTGAACAAAACTTGTAGAACAACACAACAACATTTTCAATGATCGTGATCCATTGCATGTATTTTTATAATAGATCTTATTGAACATCAATAATGTCAACGTGTCCAAAACTATCTTATTTTTAACGTACATTAATTTCCATCAAAATGCTGGCTTTGAGCAATATAGTTGTTTCCTAACCGCCTTACCGATATTGAGGATCATAAACTTTACATATAGAAAGGAATATTCACCTCGAACATAATTTCGAACATAATTTTCATCTGTTGTCAATAAATTTTATAGTTTGCAACTATATAATATGAGAAGTGTGGTATATAATGGAAAAAAATTAATTTTGTAACTTTTCTAGGATATTTCCGATGTTATAAGACGTTTTATTGACAATAACATGGACATGGACTGAGCTTTCAAGACCATGAAAATATTTGTACCAACTGTTGAAACAATAAGGAGTAAGATTTTAATGATCGAAGTTTTTTCAATTAGAAATTGTCACAACTCTATAAATTTTGGTAAATACAAAAAAAACAGATTCCTGCACGATTTCTTGTCTCCAATCAACCTCGCTCCTAGTAAGTTTGATGGTTCTGAGGTTGAGTTTTCTTTTCTTAGTGAAGGCCATTAAGATGGTACCGGTGGGGTTCATGTTAAGTCTCTGCTCACACCAGCTATTTGTATAGTTCAGACCCTTCTGTACGATGTCACAAAGAATGTTTTAGAACTTTTCCCAGGCCATTATGACAATATCATTGGCATATCTTTGGCAGGATATTCCAAGTGCATTCAAACTACACAGAAGCTCATCAACCGTCATGATCAACATTAATGGGGATGCTACCCCTCCTTGTGGATATCTGGCTGTACAGATGGACACGATGTCTTGGCTCGTCCTCGTCTCATCTACTCTAGTGGTAAGCAGTTCAGACATCCCTTTGGTTGTTTTACTGTGTACCCCTCTTATATTTATTACTTTTCTGACATCCTCGAGAAGAATTGTCAAAAAATTCTCCTATATCCAGTAGGTACAGTCTCCGTAGATCTGCCCTGTAAGCATGCTGATGCTGGTGGAGAGAAAGTCTCTCTAGGATTGATTGAAGTTCCATTCCAAAGGGTAATATGAATAGACTTCACAAAGTTTCAAACAGTGAATTCAATAGTTTTAATGAATTCAAAAAAAAAATTGCTCATATATTTCGATTATAACAACAAATTATTGAACATGGGAATATACTATATTTGAGAACATTCAAATTCTACTGATAATATTTGTAAATCCTGAACTAACAACTTAATATGTTACGCTCCGCATTCCACACGAAACTTTTATGAATACTAAACCATATTTCCTGAGTTGAATCTGTGTTCTCTTTCCGTAATTAGAAACCTTTCTACAATCTGTTGGCGTTTAGAATGTATCTAAAGTAACCAGTCTACCTGCTGCTGCCTACCGCAAAACTCTACTTAGACGGTCACAAAATATTCATATGTTGCCAGATTTTTGGAAACATTCACCGGGAATGGAAATGAAAGTTATCCCGCATTTTTGCAATTATTGCCACACGTTGCTGATTGCGACATTAATAATAATCACATGCGAAAATTGCACTCAGGCACTGAGTTGTTGTTTTGATGGTTAAGCAATAATTATTGCTTGGTTAATAATTTTTTGCGCGATTGATCTTTTCTGTTTATTTACAGCATTAGTTGTCAAGTCGGTAGGTTGTGTTTCCTGGTTTCTAAGTCTAACACGTCGGTAAGTGATTTACTTACCGTTCAGACGGTAAGTGATTTACTTACCGTTCAGACGTCGGTAAGTAAATTACTTACCGACGTGTTACACCTACATACATTTAAGTGATCCTGAATAATATATTACTTCATTCATTACACAAAAGAAACAACAAAAAAGAAGATTTATATTTTTTTGATAAACAGAATCGAACAGAACAATATAAAAAGTAATGAATAGCATGAAAACAATTTCACCAAAATGTAATTTATATTTTAAACTGATCGAGAAGTATAAATGTAACTTTTGACATTTCGTTCATTTCGAAGGAATTTATAGTATATTGTATCAAGAACGGTAAGGGTTGTTTACCGGTCGACAGCAATGTTTGGAGGCTGAGCGTAGCGAATCCTCCAATTTTGCTGGAGAGGAAATCTCAGCACACATACTGTGCTAGTGTGAATGCATAACTAGGTTAAAGTGGGGAAACCACAATCCTTTCAATACAGGGTGTTTCTTAAGTAATCTAAAATATTATATGGGGCGCTTCGTTACTCAATTTTAAGACGAAAAGTTCATATAAACATGTGTGATAGGTGTTGTCGTTTATGAGATACAGGGTGTTGAATTTATTGTAATAAGTCAGTTCTGATTGTACGTGAAATTAATTTTTCCCGGTGAATATACTGATATTAAACGTACAAGATCTTCAAAATCGTATCATAGACGGCTGTAATGTTATTCGTAACAATCCTGGTATCTTCGAACGTATTCGACAATCCATTAGACATCGAGCGGATGCTTGCATTTTAGCTGGAGGTGGACATTTTGAACATTTGCTCTGAAATGTATTATTTTTTCTTTATGTTTAACACATGTTGCTTGTAATAAAATAATAAAAAAATATAAATCAGTAGCGTCACCAAGAAAAATTAATTTCACGTACACCCTGTATCTCATAAACGACAACACCTATCACACATGTTTATATGAACTTTTCGTCTTAAAATTGAGTAACGAAGCGCCCCATATAATATTTTAGATTACTTAAGAAACACCCTGTATATGAAGGTCCTAGCAATCGACCGAAGGAGTTGAGTAATAAGGACTGGGATAGAAAAACAGTTTCAGTATGAAATTAAGGCATATACAAGATATAAAAACGTCCCAATTGTTCTGTCAAAGCTCTTGAATTGAAACTGATTGCTAAGAAATGACACATTAGTTATCGTTCAGAATAATACCATTGAGGATATTCGAGAAAATGACAACATCGTATGAACTTTGTGACTCAAATTATTTAGTTTTCTACTCCTGCTTTCTGCCATATGCATGTCCGTATTACTCCCTATAGCTGTCTCTGTTCGATAATGGTCGCCACAGAGCAAATTAGCAGTAAGGAACAATACATTTGAAGTGCTACACGGAATTTCATGTTGCCGCTTTGGCCGAGCATAATGGACTTTTTAATGGAAAAGGCCTGCAACAGCGGATGCAGGGCATTTTAACAACGAAATTTAGATTTTATATTTAATATATCAACCGTAAACTGGGGCTATTTAAATATTTTAACGGTTGAATACTAGAATTTAACTAAAAATTTTGAAGTCACATGCCCGGCTATTGGAATAAAATAATGCAAAAGCTCACTCGCCATCAAAAATTATTATGTTTTAGATATTTCCATTTGTTATATATACAATGTCCTTCCAAACTTCTCCATCTTGAAAGCTACAAGTACATTAACGATTTCCATGTTTTCATTTCCATCAAAAGCTGTCACATCTGCATTATTTTGCTCATTCTGCGGATTTCAATATTCAACTCTTAATACCTCTTGACAATGTTACGAGACTGACAATTTCATTTCAAATTTTAAAGATGAGAAATAAATCTGGACGGCATACGAAAAATAAAAACAGGCGAAATGAAGCTTAGACGACACGTTTATTGTAGCGGATTTTCGTTCACGAAAAATAGTGAGTCATGTAATGTATAATAACTATTTATAAGTGCACTTGCAATCTCGTATATTGCCGCTACTTTTTTCGAACGATTCTCCATCTTCGTCTATGTTTTGATGCCAAAAATTGTTTTATATTCTTGGGTTTCTAGGAAACACGGCTACGACATGTAGTGTTCTTCTATAAATTACTAAATAACATGCTCTCTTTTCATATACATGTCTCTTCATTTTCTGCACCTCTCTTCGATTGTTTCTTATTGTTTTCAGCCACCATTCCCAGTAGATGTACGAATTAGTGACCTATAGTCATCACCTTGAGTAAGGTCCAGCTAATGATATTCCTCATGTCCATTCCACTTCCTGTCCCAGCTTTATGTCAAATATTTGATATTCAAGAAAGCTTCCAGATGATTTGGAAGTTATATGTAAGGTTAAGTGGTGAAAGGCAGTCAAGTGGGCCTGACTTTGGATAGTAAACTCCACACAAACACACAGAAAGCAAAATGACTTTTAGGGCGAGTTGTATCAAACACTTGAACTCGGCTTAAAGATAACTGATGTTTAGACTGTGGCTGATTGATGTATTTATTATCAACAATTACATCAGTCATCATTAAACCGAGCTCAAGTGTTTGATACAACTCGCACTTAATTATAGTATGCAAAGCCTTCATATATGTATTGCAGCAATTGCAATTACAACAATGAAAGCATGTCCAATGGCGAATATGGAAGTGAGTTTTAATTCAACATATTATCGTGAAAACTGTAGGCAGTGCACAAGCCAGAGTAATACTGGATTAAGATTTTTGACTGGATTCTAAAAGGACACTTCCGCATAAAATATGGTCACTTCAAGTAGCTCAAACTGGTGAAGACGTAATAAATGCCTAGATTGGTGATTGGAAAATTTTAATATGGAGTGGAAATGGAATTTAGATTGTAATTCAAAAATAATCAATGGAAATGGAAGTCGTAACCCTACTTGAAGATCGACCTCGTATTCTCATTACATACACACATATCAGTAACTTTTAGAAATAACAAAAATATGTTGTTCGGCCTTTACTGCTTCTAATATTAATGATAACATGTAGCGGTATAAATTAATTTGTTTACCTTTGAATTTATTTTTGTCGTGTATTTTTACAGACGTTGTATATACATTTTCAGGTACAATGTTGTTTCAGCTATCGTTCCATTTCGGCCTTCCGAACGAGCGCTGTACAGTATATTAGATAATTGTGTTTAATTTTATGGGTCGAACAGAAAAAAAACTTTGACGCTGTTAGTTGAACTGTGTTTTTTCAATGATCATAGGGCTGTAATTGGGAATTAGTTGTTTTTTTATGAACTTTTTTCCTGTATAAATACCAAACAAATTTGGAGGAGTACAAAAGTAAGTCAATAGGTCGGAAGAAGAATTGTGAGATCAAATCCTAAATACTGAAAGCATTGATAAATGACATAAAAGATGCAAAGAAATCTTAATTGATATTAAAAAATACCAACCAACATAAATAATTGCAAAAAAAAGGTGAAAAAACATCAAAAAACGAAAATAGTTTAAGAAATATTGCAGGAAAGTGTTGGGGACTCCAATAAATCTCAAAATATATCAAGTGAGTCTTAAAAGACTAGAAGCTGAGTTTTCATAAAGGAAAATGTGTCTAGTACCATTCAATTAACAAAAATCTAAATTATAATGTTAAAAACAAAATCAAAATATAATATGAAATAACATCCTCATTTATGTATATAGATTCGGAAATATTTTCCGTTTATAATGTACAATCTTATAAAGGAGCAACAGTGAGCACTACAGTTGTCAGAACCAAACATGAGCCCCGGAAAATATGCGAACTAAAATAAGGTCATTGCAAGCAGCCAATCAAGAGCCAATGTTAACGATTGTCCATTAGTAATTGTTAAATATAATCGAAATAATATGACCGAGTGATTTCATCAACATACATCATTTTATTCATTCTGTATCAGTGTTGTCAATGCTAAGATGATTATCCGATTTTTAAACAATTTCACTAATTTGGATCCAATAGTTTTTCGAATATTTTGTAGAATGGCGAATAAAATGGCTATTGTTTTTGGGGATTTTCCATATTGACTGGGGTCGAAGACTTTATTTAGATAAACAATGTGTCCTTTTGGTAATTTTGACAAATTATGATAATTTAAATAGTAAGTTCGGGTAATTTTCATTTTTGCATCGGCAACACTGGACTATAACCAGTTCATATTTTGCTGCTTGTCATAGAAACTTGACCCTTCTTTTTCATGACATTAATACAGTCATGTAATTTTAAAATATGGACATTTAGGGCAAACGGTAGTTTTAGTTTTGGTCCAATATAAATTTTTTTATTAAAATTTAGAGTTACAGTTTTATCAAGTTTGACTTTGTTTACATATCTCTTAACAGTTGACATTTATGGTATCGATATTTGGTTATCGATTGGAAATATCGAATTGTTACTACAAAAATACAACTACAGCGACATGAACACGCCCACCAGGGCTCACGTTTGCTTCTGCCAACTATATAAATTAAATTGTTTACACTGTGTTCACTTAAGTTTGCACCATATGGAAAACTTTTTTTATTATCAATTTAATTTACTCTTGAGTAAGGTCATATTTTTTGAGGAACCTCGTATAATACTAAGAAAAATTGATATCTGATAATTGTATTTTAAATTTTAGAGCATACAGAACTTTTTATGAGGAATAAGTTTTTTCTTAAAATTGATAATAAAAAAGTTTCCCATATGGTGCGAACTTAAGTGGACACAGTGTCCTAGAAAGAACAGCATACTCCCTCTCAAGGAATCGCCTACTTCTACATTATCTCTTTGTCACTCTATAGCTTCCTCTCTTCCACTCACAGAATGGCTATACTGAGCATAATTATTTGCTGAATCTTTATAAATCAAATTTTGAAAATTGAAGCAGCCAATGCAGTATGAAAAAAATTGAAAACTTTGCCAAGGTCGGAACCCTGAAAGTATTCGAAGTTGAACACTTCGCCAACAAACGTGTCAGTCCCACTTTGAGAATAAGTATTCTTAAAGTGGGTTTACATTATCAAATCCTCCCTATAATCTTTCATAAGCAAAAATCATCTGCATCAATTAAGAAAAGCTCAAAAGATGACAAATAACACAATATCGAAAATATTCTGTTTGCATGTATAGTCGTTATAAGTTGGGATCAGGAAAAAGTGAGGTTGGAAGAGTTGACAGTATTCCAAACTGAACGTTGATACGAGAATTTATTGAACAGGTCGGTAACAGATCGCAATCAGACAGCTACTGACAGAGCGGAGGGAAATTTGAAATTACGAAAAATACTCAGACCATCTCATAAAGATACATGGAAGAATAGGTTCTTTCCTATTCATTATGATCCAGTAAGTTCGCATATGACAGCTCTCAAGAAATATCATAATTTGTATTGACGTTAATAATTTTGATGAGGTTAATCATAAGTGAATTCCGAGAAAAATCTCGTAATGTAAACCTACATTAATATTCCAGTAACTGCAGACATGAAAATAGGCAATAACTTTCTTTGGCTTGATTTGTAGGTCTTGACAAGTACTTCAAAGGGAGAAGAAGTTCTCCAAGATTGCCCCCTAGCTAAGGGCCCAAAATGGCCCCTAAAGTCACAAAAAAACGGTTTTCCGCCAATATCTTCCGAAATACGCAAGCTAGACAATTTTTGTTCAAATAAAAAATGAAGGTCGTGAAATTATCTACAAACATCATTTTTTCAGCAACACGAATATTTTTTGCGAGAATGGCCTTTGAAAAAACCAAAATTTTCAAACCAAATATTTTTTGTGGTAGATGGCGCCAGCGGAATACCTGCACTCGCTAAATTGTGGTGTATACACATGAAAATCCGGGCACCAATCGTTTTTTCGGCAATTATTGGCGTATTTCACACGATTTTTGTGTGTCACAGCAACACTGCAGTCAATGTTCAGTGTAATTTCACAAGGATATGAGTCGCAAATTCACTAGAAAATTGCGAAATCTTATTGCTTCATGTGGCAGTCTTGAGTGACGGCGTTTTGGCTACTAGTAAGTCAATACCTAAAGAAGCTAATAATTTTTTGATAAATATTTTTTGCATTTTTTTCATTTTTTGCGAATTTTTCGCAAACTTCAGAAAGAACAGTATAGGTGCAGGATTTCAGAAAAAAACAAGGAGTTTTTAAGCAAATACCATTTATTCTTATAAAAATTAGGTTGAAAATACAAAATACATAGAAAAATTCAGAGTAGGGTAAAGGCACCAGTGAATGCCAGGAACCAGTGAATGCCAGTTTTTGCAAAAATCCGCGACAAGGCGAGAGCTATAATTTTTCAACCCGAGTAACATGCTGTTTATGCTGGAAAACGAAGTTCTAGAACTTTAAATATGAAATTAAAACGCGTTATTTCATGACGAGAATCACTGGCATTGAGGTGGAATTCATTGGTTCTGTTACTCTATGTTAAACCAATTCATGTCTTCAGATTCATCCTCTTCATCATTAGCGTGATTCTCGTCGCCTATTACCTCTTGCTCTACTTCTTCCTCTGTCTATCTTGTCCCTATCCCTTGTTCTTTCAGCTCTATTTCTATCTCATCATCTTCCAACCCTTCAGATTCTCTTTCCACCCATATTTCTTTCACCTTCCCTTCAAGCCCTTGTGGTTCTCCTTCCACCTCTAATTCTTCCGGGAATATACCTCCATTTTTCTTATAATTTAAACACTGTATCAACTGACATGAACCACAGATAGAGGAGCATCTCAAAAAATTAACAGCGGAGAACAAAAGCATTTAAAAAAATGCCGGTTTTCACCCGTGTTACCAATTTTCCCGGTCCCTGGAAAATGAGTGCATTGTATTCCGAATAAAAATATTGGTTCAGAGAGTAGACATAGTAAGCTTTCAAATGGTGTGCATTCAATAACAAAATAATTGAACATTAGTTCCTTATTTTCGCTTGTTTACAAGATTTGTGAGAACTCCGAAAACGACTGAAAAGCGCAAATAAATAAATTAACTTTTTATTGAAACGCCATAAAGATACGGAAAAAAATTCCTAGGAACATTCAGGACCTCCCCAGACCCTATTTGAAAAAACAAGGGATAATAAACCATTGATACCAAATGAAATGTCAATGATTTAATGGAAGGGTCCAAAATATTGGGGAAAAATAACATTGGCCACTTTTTGCAATGTCCTTGAAGGGCGAGAACGGGGTTTAAGGTACACATATTGATACCTACGGATATTCCCATTACAATGAACTTCAAATCATCGAAAAATATTAATTTTTGACCGAATTTGTCCGCCGGTTTACTAGTTAATTTTATAGACGGTAGCATTTCTAGAGGTAGTGCAGCCACGCGAGGGGACGTTTGGATGCGATTATCTCGAAAACTATTGAATTCTCTAAAAGAGTGATGGGGAATATTTTTCTAGATAATTCAACGACCTTCACTTTTCACCCGAACAAAAATTGTCCAAATTGCATATTTCGGGAGATAATGGCGGGAAACCGTGTTTTGGGGGGCGTTAGTGGCCATTTTGGGCCCTTAGCCAAGGGGCAATCTAGGGGAACTTTTTCTCCCTTTGAAGTACCTGTCAAGACCTACAAATCAAGCCAAAAAAAATTATTGGACAAATATATTGCCCCTTCAGTTACTGGACTATAACAAGAAAACCTCATTTTCCTTATACTTTTATTGAATAAGCAGCTGAATACATCCCTGTACGATACATATCTTAATCAAATCGCGAAGTATGCTCATACTCGTGTGAGACGATAGTGTTTACAAGCTAAAAGTATTCATCAAAATTGTTGTTCAAACTTAAAGCTTACATAAAATCGGTGCACTCACGAATCGAATCTAGTTTATGCGTTTGAATATTTCACTTTCTTTTATTTTTAGCCGTGTTACTCATTAGATAGTGATGTCTGTGTAAACAAATTTCATTGAAACGTATTTACGCTTCGCGTAAAGAAAAAAATTTAGCAATATCCGACATAAAACAGTAGCAATTTAAGAAAGAACGGCATTTTATAAACAAACAAAATTTATTGGAATTAATTCAGTATTACATATTCCTGGAGTATGGTACCTAATGCCTAGCATATATTTATTCCGTTTTTATGAAGCTGTGTATAAGATTTATATTTTAGCTCCATATTTGTCTAAATAAAAGGCATTATACAGGGTGTTCCAATAGGAATTGTCCAAAAAGGAGCCTGAAAGACCTTAGCTCAAAATATCAAGGTGTAACTCAAACACTTTAGCGAAGTCTTCCTCCTTACCGAGGTACAAGGCATACGATTATTCAAAATTTCTTTAGGTCATTTTTTGACAATTTTTTTAATTCATCACCGACAATTAATTCACCAGAAGCCTGCAATAGGGATTCAATAAATACATTATTTTCCCCTGTACATTCAACAAAACTGTTGTAATAATTATTTCACCATTAGTTTCAATCAACTACAGTCACCGGCACGAAAAAAGGGCACCCCTATAATTTTTATATTAAAATGTCTCAATTTTCTATTTTTTTTATTGTAACCTTTGTCAACGGTAGGCAGGCAGTGGCGCATGTTTTGAAGTATGCTTTCTTAAAAAAATGTTTTCGGAAAGCTTTTATTTCAAGAAAATGATGCTTGTTAACATTATCACAAAGAAAAGAAATTTATTAGCAGTCATACAATTATCATCATAAACACAAAAAACAATTTAAAAAACCAGTATTAATCACTTCTCTGTCTAATTAGTACCTCGTATTACTTCCACGAGCCTGTATAACGGCAATCATTCTTCTAGGCATACTGTTGATGAAGTTGAATACTTCATTCTGTGGAATGGCTTCCCATTCCCCTGAAAGAGCAACTCTGAACTGATTCAAGGTAAGAGGAACAAGTACTCGGCCTCGAATTCTTCCACCTAGCATGTCCCAAATATGCTCGATTGGATTTAGATCGGGCGCGCTGGCCATGTCATCTGGGTTATACCAATTTCGTTCAAATATTCCGTAACAATGCGGGCGGTATGAAGGCGTGTATTGTCATGCATCAGTATGAAGTTGTCACCAATAAATGTTGCATATGGAACAACATTATCTTGTAGGATCTCATTTGTGTACCTATCTGCAGTCACAGATTCTCTGGGGATCATGTACAATTCTGTTCGCGCCTTTAAAGATATTCCAGCCCACACCATAACTGAACCCCCTTGAGAACTTACTTTAGGGCTAAAGTGCACTCAGCATATCGTTCACCTTCTCTTCTCCAGACTCTCTCGTGACCATCTGGGGATCGTAAGCAAAATCTGGATCCATCGGTAAACAACACACAGCTACAGTCGTATGCATTCCAATTTGATGCTTCCTATCGAATTGTAATCTGGCTACACGATGTTCTCTGGAAAGTTCTGGTCCTATAGCGGGTCTTCGAGATCTCAGATTAGCTTCATTCAACCTTCTAACTACTGTTCGTTATTCTTAGGGCTGAAGATATTATAAAACGGTCATCTCGATGAGTAGTTCTTCTCTGGTGACTCGTTCCAGGACGTCGACTGTAAGCTCCCGTCTCTATAAAACGTGTAAATACACTTTGAAGGGAACTGCGTGATACCCCAAATCTGTTAGCCACGTAAATTTGACTTCTTTCGTCTTGAATAAGAGCAACAATAAATGCAACAATTTCTGCGCTTAAAGACATCTTGAAATTCGCACTAATTGACATAAGCAAAGTAATAAACCATGAAACATGAATAAACACTTAACCTAACCTCAAATTTATTAGTGAAAATCACTGAAAATGCATAGCCTACCGGAACCGCAGAAGTAAGTGCAACGTGATAACTTTTACATTCTTGAGATTTTAGTACAATACCTAAACTATGTTCAATTTGGGAAGACATTTCTTGATAAAAAATCTGCAGGGTATTCTACTAAACCGTGTTCATTGCTGGAAAAACCGAACTAAAAGGAAAAAATTGAAAAATTAATGCATTTCATCAAAAATTATCGGGGTGCCCGTTTTTCGTACCGGTGAGTGTATATTTCTGAAGTTATTTCCACATAGATAAATTTGATTTTGATTTCGATGAATTAGATAATAATTCTCCAGACCATTTTTCAAAATTGTTACCGTTTCATGAGTAATAGCCACTCGAGCCCTTCGGGATATCGTACCCATTGCCTTGCAACAAGTTTGCTGAATTCTGTCAAATCATCTTCTGTAAGTTCCTTGTGGCATTACTTATTCTTTTTTCTCTTATTTTTTTTGGTAATCAAACCACAATAATGTTTTTTATTTTTTATTTTGTCGTTTCTGTAGCGTTCCAGCTACCTTTGTCAACTAGTAATGAAATAATTTTTGGTCCCTATCTGACACTATGACATCACTATTAAGTTTGACAACTTCATTCCAAATAAATTTCAGAATGGCGAAAAAAAAAGAAATTCCCAGAAATACAACCTACAGTCACAAATATATTTGGGGAATATTTATGCAATTTTGCTGCGAACGAGAATATGAATTGAATGAATATAGAAGCTAAGAAGAATTGGCCTTGATACTAAACGATTGGGCGGTTAATATGGGAAAGAAAGACGGGACCGAATTTAAAGAAGCGGTAGATACAATTTGTAACGTTTGGTGGAAACTTTTACAAGAAAACCACTATAATAACTATAATATTATAATTGACCCGCTTAACAATATAGTATTCAAGCTCAAGATGCCTGCGATGCAATCATGAAAAAGCTACAAGAGCATTCACAGTGCTATTCAAAAGTCCCCTCCACACCTCGTATCTTTTGAACGGCTACACTTACATTAATAAAATTTGGAGGGTGGAAATAAAGTGTTGTAAACTTCTCTACGAATGGTAACAGGTGACGTAATAGTAATAGATGACGTCACAGTGCCACCCTGGTCAATAATTTTAAATAGGACCTCATGGCAAGTGATATATCGTTTAAAAGGCATTGACATTGGCTACACAGCCATATTAATTTTGTTTGGGTTTAAACTAATTTTGACGGATAAATTAAATAAATACCAAAATTATTGAAATTATTTTTTCAAATTTAATCAATGATATATCAACAATGGATTCTTATAGCAAGTGTTCGAAATGTGCTCCGTCTACTTCCTGACAGTAATACATCCTATTAGTAAACTCTTGTCGTACTCGTTCGAATGTGTCAGCTGAAATTGCATTACATTCTTCAATAATTATTTCTAAAAAAACGCCAATGCTATCTGGCGCCGTCGTATAAACCTTGTATTTCAAGTACCCCCATAGTTTTCCGTTTAACACCAACAAGTTTTTCAGGAGGCATAGTTTTAGATCATATAAAACACCCAAGACTCACAGATAAGGTAGCTAAACGTCTGAAAATATTCGAGAACAAAAAATATTTGACAATAAATGATTGCTTCAAGCACAGCCTCAAATGTCAATAATAAAATGACTGTCGGCTTGAAGCATCGTTTGTGAAGCCAATGACATAGATAATTAGGACCTACATTGAAGGTTATTCACATAGAAGCATCACAATATAATGAAAATAAATAAAAACATCACCGTGGGCAGAACATCTAAACAATTGCAATACGGAGTCATATACAGTGCTATTCAAAAGTCCCCTCCCCCTCTCGTATCTTTTGAACGGCTACACTTACATTAATAAAGTTTGGAGGGTGGAAATAAAGTGATGTAAACTTCTCTACGAATGGTAAGAGGTGACGTAATAGTAATAGATGACGTCACAGTGCCACTCTGGCCAATAATTTTAAATATGACCTTATGGCAAGTGACATCTCGTTTACTACATAGCCATATTAATTTTGTTTGGGCTTAAACTAATTTTGACGCATAAATTAAATAAATACCAAAATTATTGAAATTTTTTTTTTTAAATTTAAATAATCCAATATCAACAATGGATTCTTATAGCAAGTGTTCGAAATGTGCTCCGTCTACTTCCTGGCAGTAATACATCCTATTAGTAAACTCTTGTCGTACTCGTTCGAATGTGTCAGCTGAAATTGCATTGCATTCTTCCATAATTCTTTCTTTCAAAACGCCAATCTGGTGCCGTAGTATAAACCTTGGATTTCAAGTACCCCCATAGAAAAAATCTAATGGTGTCAGATCTGGTGACCGAGGTGGCCATTCTATAGGACCTCGCCGGCCGATCCATCTACCTCGATATTCTTCATCCAGTTAACGTCTTACTGCACCATCATAATGTGCAGGAGCACCATCTTGTTGAAATGTTATTTCCAGATGGCCGAATTCGTCTGGATTATCTTCCAGAATTTTAAGAACTAACAGCTCAATTGCATTTGTAACATCTCCAGATACACTTCATCGCTTAAATTTGAATTTAGGCAGACAGGACCAACTATGTGGTTTCCCAAAATACCTGCCCAAATATCAAATATTGACTTTTTCTAGAAATTGGGTATGTTGTACACGAAAGGTGTGAGTATTTGTGTCACTCCAATACCTTACATTTTGTGTATTCTTATTTCCATTGAGGCAAAAAGTACTTTCGTCACTGAAACAAATTGTTTTTGTGTAATGTGGGTTTTGACTAATTTTATTTGTCACACATTCACAGAATTTGAGTCTTCTGTCGGGGTCGTCATCCGAAAGGTGGTGCACCATTTTTAACTTGTATGGATGAAATTTATTTTTATCCAACACTCTCTGTACTGTTTTTTCACTTACTTCACAGATAGACGCAACTTTAGTTGAAGAGGAAGTAGGGTTTATTATATCAATTTTTTCATCATCACTAAATATTGGACGACCAGATCGTTTGGCATCTTGAACATTACCTGTTGCTTCAAACTTGTGAAGAAGCTCCCTCAAATAAGTTTTCGAGATAAGGCGATCTGGGTATCTCTTATTAAATAAACGTTCCGCTTCATGGAGATTCTTTCTAGATTCACCAATTTTTAAGATGAGTGATGAGTACGTACCATTTTGCCTATGTAAACTCTTAAACGTCTCGTTAAACAATAATAAAATTAAATATTTAAGCTATTTAGAAAAACTTTGCAAAGCAACAAATACTATCAAATTAAAAACGACAATTTTTTTGACAACTTACCAGAGGCGGACTGAAAAATCTTCAATATTTAAATGTGAAATAATAATTTTCGTATTTATTTAATTTATTCGTCAAAATTAGTTTAAACCCAAACACAATTAATATGGCTATGTAGCCAATGTCAATGCCTTTCAAACGAGATATCACTTGCCAAGATAAATAGGATTGGAACGATTATATTGAATAATTGGTTCATCTCAAAGATTTTCTAAATGTAAAATATATGGCAAATCATCCATTTCGTGAAAAAGATTCATAGCAGTGATTAATATAACCTATAAATTCTATAAAACGCATTCGCAAGTCGTTTGCGCTCAACAAACACCCTTTGTAAAATACGCATGATCGCTGGCCTTTCGAATGGTCAAGAATACCAAGTGCAAATGACATTCGCAAAATTATGAGATACGAACGGTCAAAAATAGCGCAACAGTTCAGTTTCGTTAAATGTGTTTGTAGATAACGACATATTATTGCTATGGGATGAAAATACCTACCTCTGATGGTCTTATGCGTGAATTTAATCATAAAGCTATTGTAGAATTGGTGTGGAGAGGTGGGGAGGCACTTGCTGGTCTGTTGGATTTTTATCAAATCGAGAAAAATAACGATGACTCCAACAAATCGCATTAAATACAATCCGGTGCTCAGTAAAAGGTGCCAATGTGATTCTTCAAGCTGTACAAGTATTGAATAGTTGGTTTCCAATGGTTAAAGACAAAGCTGTCCTGTGCGTCTTTGTTATAAACTTATATTATAACGGGGCGACAATATTACCTCACCAAAACCAAATTGACATTGGAGAAATTAAACTGCCAAATGGTACGTATGTATCTGTTGGAAGAAATACAATAAATGGATGGAGTAAATCCGCTGTTGAGGCAACTGGCTTGAATGTGAAGGACAAAAAGATAACGAATCACTAGATTGGACTACTGTAAGCGAACTGTCAAGGTGTAGAAGAGCAACAATTTCCGCAAACTCTTTTCGGTCGCTTTGCAGAAGATAAGTTTCTTCTGAAGCCTCACGTAGGAATTTGTATATTACCTATATCCCGACTAAATAGCAAATAAACCTGATGATAATGTTGCTGTTACAGTTAGTCGAAATGTCGAATATTAGCGAAGTACTTCATAAAATGATGCCAGTTTCACGTATATCGATACCGTATTAACAAATTGGGAACATTCCTTATAGTAATGCTGGTTTTTGTCAAAAACGTTCTCGCATTATAAAATTGCTAGTTCTGAATAGTCGAAAAAAAATATGAAGAAGCAGGAATGGTAAATATGCTTCACGATAAAATTGAATACATATACTTTGTATATTGCCAATAGAATATAAATACCTATATCGTCGTTTAAACGTCACAAAGGAATGGGAAATTCAGCGAATTCATTCATGAACTACTGGTTCATATTTTGTATGTACATTGAAAATATTAAAATGAGAATTGAAGTAATTTCTGGAATATTTATATATTTTATATATCTTTTGTTGAATATTCATCGAAAACCGTATGACACTCGAATAACCGCTTTTTTTCAACAATAAAAATGTACCCTTTGGAGTAATACTCTCCTTTTACCAATTTACCAGTCACCCGAAAGATGAAAAGTATCACGACATCAAAAGCAGAGGAAAAATATCAAAGGAACTGTCTAGCTCGTAATTAAAATATCTTGAATGGCTCATGTTGCAAAATCAAAAGTCCTGCGCACGGACGGACTGGCCGCATCATATACCTAATCATTTTATAGCCATGTATGATTTAGGTAGTGGTAAACCCATAATTCGGTTAGAGATGAAACGTTAACATGGAATTACTCCGTTTGTACACGCCAGAAACTGTTTTAAGTTTCTAGAACGGCCACTAGAGGGTGGAATAGCATTAAGTGAAGAAATTGATTCAATAAATATAACTACTAGGGAGTCCGTTATTTACCAATTTGATTTTTGAATTTGCAGCGCCTCAAAAATTTTTAGTTTACGACCTAAAAAAAATATCAGACCCATATAAGCCCTTGATATTAATAATAAACCGTGCCACCAGGACGATACATTTTCCATTTAAATAACATGGGGTTTTGGCACTTTTTACAATTAATTTTTATGTCTTTATGACAGTTTATAAATGGCAATGGCATACAATTATTTTTGTAGAAAATTGAACGCTCTACAAAAGCTTTCTCCTAATATTTTTCGATATATTCACTTGTTTAAAAGTTATTCAAGGTTAAAGTTCATATTCTTTTGTATTTTGACCAAAAAACTATCGTTGTTTATATTAAAATTTATTGTTTTTTGCAAAAAATATCGGATTTCAACTGTATCACAAATAGTGTTAAATATCTCAATAACCAAACAATATTACTGACGATATAAATTAAACTTAAATTATTACATTTTATT
Source organism: Galerucella calmariensis (assembly GCA_910591675.1). Lineage (NCBI taxonomy): Eukaryota > Metazoa > Arthropoda > Insecta > Coleoptera > Chrysomelidae > Galerucella > Galerucella calmariensis. The sequence goes on along the minus strand of CAJUYG010000087.1, from coordinate 58,587 downwards.
AATAAAAATATGACAAATTGACACATTGATGAACAAAATTTATTTTGTTAAATATTCTTTGGTGGCATTTGGAATTTTTTTTTAAAATCACTCACAATTTGAAGAACATACTGTTTCTGATCTTCGTGCTTAGCTAAATAAATTTTGTTCATCAATGTGTTGGAAAATTTGTCATATGTTTATTAATAAAATGTAATAATTTAAGTTTAATTTATATCGTCAGTAATATTGTTTGGTTATTGAGATATTTAACACTATTTGTAACTGTGATACAGTTGAAATCCGATATTTTTTGCAAAAAACAATAAATTTTAATATAAACAACGATAGTTTTTTGGTCAAAATACAAAAGAATATGATAAGTTATTTTTAGTTGAACTTTAACCTTGAATAACTTTTAAGCAAGTGAATATATCGAAAAATATTAGAAGAAAGCTTTTGTAGAGCGTTCAATTTCCTACAAAAATTATTGTTTGCCATTGCCATTTATAAACTGTCATAGAGACATAAAAATTAATTGTAAAAAGTGCCAAAACCCCATGTTATTTAAATGGAAAATGTATTGTCTTGGTGACACGGTTTATTATGAATATCAAAGGCTTATATGGGTCTGATATTTTTTTTTAGGTCGTGAACTGAAAATTTTCGAAGCGCTGCAAAGTCAAAAATCAAATTGGTAAATAACGGACACCCTAATAACTACGCCTAAAATATTTGATGGCACGCAGTGGTTTCTTTTTTTGTGTAATTTTATCATACCTTATAGTTTGATTATAGTTATGGGTTATTCTCTATTGGTGTCTGCTCGAAAATAGGAAATTAGCATTTTTTAACTACTTTGTTTTCAAGGTAAAGGTATCTCTAGAAATTTCTCCGACATTTCCAGAACAGCTGAAATTTAGATATTAATTGTCTTGGCGTGTTAGAATGATCTTCATCTTCATCAGATTTGTCGTATTGTCGTATTGGTCACTCCATCTTTATCTGAAATTTCTTCAATTTCATTCCAGAAAAAGGTGATTCTTCAATGACTTTTTGTTTCCTGTGTGAAGCGGTTCATTTCCCAGATTATTGAAGATATTTTGAATTTCTCCCTTCGTTTGAAATCTGTTTAATCTTGTCATCTCGCGTCTTAACAATAATGAAATTTGGACGCTGTCTTTTTCAAGTTGTACCTATTCTCAATACATTAATGTAAAGTACAATCTGGAACATGCTAAGCTCATTACACCTGATTTTTAGGAAAATAGTTATTTGTTTTACTAGGCATAAATGCACAGGATTTAATGCCGCGGCTGATGTTACCAGCCAATGCATTAAATCTGCTTTTCTGCCGTGTGAAACATATAATTTTTTCTTCAAATTTGTTCCAATTCCACGCAAAATCGACCTTTTCATATTTAAATTGCGTTTCATTATCAATATTCAAATAACTAATATATTTTATCAAAGGTAACTGGGCCCTGCGTTACTATGTTCACCGCTGATGACGTTTGTTCAATATGTTTGTTTACTATTTACTTTGTCATTGTCAATTTTAAAAATTTGTCATGTTAGAAATGGATTTACTGCAAAGTGAGGATGAATTGATGCAATTAACACCACCTGTGATAAGAGACCAGGCGCGAGATGTGCAATTTAACCTTTTACCGGAAAAATCAAGATCTGTATATGAACTCACATACAGTTTAATTTAAATTATTACTTGGAAGGTTGCCTAGCAACGAACTTTTTCTGCCTAGGAAGTAAAAGTGGACTTTTTCTGCCTAGGCATTGAAAGTACAACTTCTAAGCCTGCCAAGTGTCATTAAAAGGCCGCTTTTAATGTCATTTGGAGAAAAAGATCATTATTCTTTAGCATTGGTTGAATATGAACCAAAATATATGCGATGGTGGAGTATTATATCAGTTTTTGAATTTTAATTCCAATTTTCTTTTGAAATAATCCAGTTGATAGCTATTTTCTTATCATTTTATCAATATTTGGATGGCTGAGTGGATGAAGGGGCTATGTAACAAAAAGAAAGTTTTAAGATATAGAGGTTTGAACATCTTTCTATGTATTTGTTTTTTTATGGATAAATTTCAAATTATTGAAAAGTGTTTCAAAGCAACCCCATGTATCACAAAACTGTGTTTATGTACGATGTTTGCCAAGCTTAACACTTTTACTATTAATTTCCATTAATATTATGTACACATGTACACATGTCTCCTTCTTCTATTTTCTCTTGCCCATTGTGGTGTTACATAGCCACTTCTTACATCAGCTTTCCCTCTTTGCACGGCACATAACCCCTTTATCTTGTTGGTATTTCATTTATTACAGATGTGCTGACTTATTTGGACCTCACATATGTTATACATACCCTCATATAAATAACTATAAAATGAAAACAATGTTACATAGACCCTTCATCCACTTAAGTAGCCCTTCAATAGATATTGCAGTGTCTTCAATAATTCCAATTTCTTCTTCAAAATCTCCTCAATACAACGAAATTAAAATAGCTCTGTATGTTTATCTGCTTATTCGTGTGATTGAATCTTCAAGTTAGTTCTCAATTCCAATTATCGTTAGCCCTTTCGCTGCTCAAGCCTGATATTTTTTTCGTGCCCTCAGTGCGCGAGACGTTTATATACGCAAGCATTTATTTTTATGTTATGTGCTGAAATCGATTGATTCCGTTATCGTATGACGCTAACAACAAATATCAGACAACGATTCGGCCAATAAAGACCAAATCACGTGACTTCATTTCACACGTCTTGAGCACTGGGGACACGTCATCAGATTTAGGTGTTATGTTCCATCATGCATAGTACCTTGCTTCAAGCAGTCCCACACTGTAAACATTTTTCAGTGTTCTGATAAATGCTTTTATATTTACAAGTTATAAGTATAATAAATGTTATATTTCCATCTCTAAGTTTTTATAGCGTTTGCGGATAAATACGTTTGGAGCTGGATACTGTGTTTGAAAATATGGTTTTTCGTGCACGTGTTGCTCAAGACGGATTTATTCGCAAGCGCTAAATAATTGCACACTGGTGGCACGACTTACTGTTAAGAATTCAGCAGTGAAAGGTGAGGTATTTTTTCCATCCATTCCTAATGTGAATTCAAGATTTGTCAATAACTTGTTTCATTGGATACTTACGACTTATGATTTTATGAAACAACTTGACCTGATTCAAAATTTCAGCTTAGGATTTGATAAATAAACAATTTTTATTGTAAAACAGGTTTCCAACTTCAAAAACTGAATTCACTACGTTGAATCCACCCCTGACCAGCTTGCCAACACCATCCGAAAGAAATTCATTACCAGACAACTTGGCTTAAATTTTTTTTGCCACTAGACGGATAAAGGAAAAATTCAATTGAATTTTTCAGTTGAATTACCAGCTTTATTTATTTTTCTTACTTGAAGTGCTACTCCAATAACTTGAGCTACGACGTTATTACGCTACAATAAGGACTAGAGATTTAAATGATCGATAGATGATCACACTGTTTTTCATGAGTTTTCAGTAACTAACATGATTTTCAGGAAAAAAAATTTTTATTATTAGTACAGCTCTTTGATTTGTTATTTTAGTGTTCCATGGTCAATTACTAGGGAATGGCTACCCACTGTTTAGGGTTTCGTACCCAGAGGGTGAAATACGGCCCCTTTTACCAAGACTTCGCTGTCTGTCCCTCTGTCTGTCTGTCATCAGGCTGTATTTCATGAACCGTAATATTTAGGCTGCGGAAATATTCACAGATGATAAATATAATATCTGTTGTCGCTTTAACAACAAATACTGAAAAAAAAGGAAAAAAAAAATTTCAAGGGCACTCCCATAAAAAGTCGAAAACATGATCCTGGAGCCATCTATGAGAAAATAGCTGAGGCAGTATTTGGCGACAGGTGGACGCTTGAAATATTCATTATTATATATTGATACGAAATCCTTCGTGAGCTAGTCCTAGTCGCACTTGGCTGGTTATTATTTATGAAATTTTTTGTTATTCTATGATGTAGTTTACGTTTTTACTTGGGATAGGATTAGATAAAATATATCGATGTGCGTTTTGCGCCATTTTAATTATAACTTAACCAGTTTCAGTATTAAGATATCGGTCAAGCTAGAAACTCGAAATTATTTCCAAAATCTATTTCTATCCACTTTCTCCAAGAAATATGTTCCCTGAAGTTGTAACATTGAGAGTTTTCGATAAACAGCTTGAAAATCAGCTTACTGTATCACCAGGTACACTACACTATCAACAATTACAGCTCGCTCAAATCCAGCAATGACGCTCATGCTTACTATCTGTGATTTGAATTCACCGCTTAAATTATACTACAATACTCGGGCCCAGTACTGCACGATGTTTGACTTCACGGCATTCATTCGATTGGGTTGTGCCTAGGCATTGGAATCTTTGAGGAGCGGGTAAACATACAATACGGCTCTTTCAACTGCGCATGACTTAAGACTTGCTCAAGATGTGAAAACGTGGTTAAAACTACATATTCCACCCACAACGTCAAATTTAGTAATGATGTGCGCATGCGTCCAAGCAGCCTTTAACCTTCTATTCGATGTGACTACATGTGAGCTGATTAGCGCAGTTGGTACGGTATTGAGCTTACAACTCAGAGGTCGTAGGCTCGAAGCCCGGTTAGGTGCTGGGTTTTTTAGTTTTTTATTACTCATTTTCTGATGAGGAGGAAAGAGTTCGACTCTTACTAGAAACTCATTTTCCAGGGAGTACCCCAAATAGGGGAGATAATCCTCTCGAAGGTCACAATAGGCCTTCAGGAGAAAGTATTACAATGGCCAAACACATTTGTAGTAACGATAGGTTGAAATGGGCCATGAACACCTTTTCACCTTTCAAGGCACCAGGAGCAGATGGAATTTTCCCAGCATTGCTCCAGAAAGGACAAGCATGGAGAAGGGCAGTAGTAACCTTCATTCCAAAAACTGGAAAAAGGGACACAACAAACCCCAAATCCTTTAGACCAATTAGTCTAACATCGATTGTACTCAAAACGATGGAAAAGGCTATTGATAACCATATTAGAACGGAAATCCTAGAGAGACTACCTCTCCACCCATGTCAGCATGCTTACCGGGCAGGCAGATCTACGGAGACTGCACTGGTACAACTGACGGAGGATATCCGAGGTGCTCTAGACAACCAAGAAACTGTAGTATGTGCATTTTTGGACATAGAAGGAGCTTTTGACAATACTCCACATGAGGCAGTCAGAAGAGCATTGAATAGAAGAGGTGTAGACCGCACAACATACAAATGGATGTCGGAACTGCTCACCACAAGAATAGCAGAGACGAGGACGAACAAAGACATTGTCTCCATCTGCACTACCAGAGGATGCCCTCATGGAGGAGTAGCATCCCCATTAATGTGGAGTCTGGCGGTTGACGAACTCCTGTGTGGTTTGTCATAACAGTCAGGGGAAAATTCGAAAACACCCTTTGCGATATTGTACAAAAGGGTCTGAACTATACAAATAGCTGGTGTAGGCAAGTGGGACTTAGCATCAACCCCACTAAAACCATCCTGATAGCCTTCACTAAGAAAAGAAAACTCAACCTCAAAACCATAAAACTTGATGGGAACGAGATTGAATGGAGACAAGAAGCCAAGTATCTAGGTTTAACTTTAGACAGTAAACTCCCGTGGAACAAAAGAAAAGGAGATTACATACAAGGCAAAAATGGCTATAATGGTGTGCAGAAATCTGGCAGGAGCAAACTGGGGCTGTAACCCAAAAATCCTAAGCTGGATGTACATTGCCATAGTGGGACCAATCATCACTTATTGAGCCATTGCCTGGTGTAGTAGAACTAGCCTATTGACGACGAGAGAAAACCTTTCCAAAATTCAAAGACTAGCCTGTATATGCATTACAGGAGCAATGAGAACATGCCCAACGGCAGCCATGGATGTGATTCTCAAACTCACCCCTTTACATATGGTGGTGGAAAGTGTTGCAGAAAGAACAAGATACAGACTAAGTAGAGGGGGAATCATTGAAAAAAAACACCTCCCCACTTCTTAGAAATCAAACAACCTGGGACATGCCACAAGACGGTATGATGAAAAAATATAACTTTTCAAAGAAATTTGTTACGGAAATGAGCAACAAGAAGGAATGGGATCCAAATACCATTACCAGACTTGGAAAGAATGCCATTCAATGGTACACAGACGGCTCAAAAGCAATAGAAGGAACTGGGATAGGAGTGTTCGGGCCAGGAACCAAACACTCCGAAAGCTTGGGAAAAACCCCAAGTATCTTTCAAGCGGAAATCCACGCCATAAGAAAGTGCGCCCAGTTCAATATTGATAAAGGATACAGGAGACAAAGGATCATCATAATGTCGGATAGTCAAGCAGCCATTAAGGCACTGAGCTCTTGTGTAATCAGTTCCAAAATGGTATGGGAATGCCTAGACAAACTCAATGAACTAGGCGAGAACAACATAGTCACCTTACTATGGATTCCAGGACACACTGGAATAGAAGGAAATAAAATAGCAGATGAACTAGCAAAGAGGGGGACTGAAATACCTTTCTGGGGGCCCGAACCCTTTTGCGGAATCAGCCCCAATGTAATATTGGAAGAAATAAGTAAAGCCGAGAAAAAGAGAAGATCTGACCATTGGAAAGATCTAGTAGGGCTTATACAATCAAAGACTCTTCTGGGTGACTACAACCTGTTGAGATCAAAAGAATGCATAAGTCAAAGTGAAACTGCGCTAAGAGTTTTGACAAGGATCCTAACGGGACATTGTCGCCTGAACGGGCACCTGAAAAAGCTCAAAATAGTGGAGGAAGAAGAATGCAGATTTTGTGGAATGGAAGAAGAAACCTCCATCCACATACTTTCCAACTGCACAGCACTCCAGAATCCTAGAGCACAGCACCTGGGAGATTACTGGATAGAAGAGGAACATTTGTCTAAGTTGAAGCCTGCAGACATCCTAGAATTCCTCCGGGAAATAGGACTAAAGGAACTACTAGTTTCTGAGACTCTCCTCAGAAACTGAGTAGAAGTAAGGGGGCACAATAGATCTTTTAGGTCTCAGTGAAAGTCCCCCAAAAATCACAGATACATACATACTCATTTTCTGATATTTCTATACATAGTTACACTGTTATCAACCGGGTTTGTTATGTTACGACTAAATTTGGCAAAGTCTTGAGTCATGCGCAGTTGAAAGAGCCGTGAAGTATGTTCACCCACTCCTAATCTTTGTACCATCACCCATGGTTACTTTCAATCCAGAAGTTTTCTGTCTCCTATATAGGCCACTAGTTTGACTGGAGGAACTCTCAGTGGGTAGTTGTAATGGTTGTATTATTTTCTCTCCAAAGTGCTTCCGTTTGAATCCTGGTGAGTACTCGCGGAAGCAGAGTATGTGATTAGATGTTTCATCATAGAGTTCTTATTTCCTGTATATTGGTTCACTAACGTTGCCCATTTTGTGCAGATGTTTCCTCAGGGTGCAGTGTCCAGTCACCAGGTCAATAACTATCTTCAGATGTTTCTCACTCAGTTTCAATCGCCTGGGTGAAAGTTCCTTGGCTATCCTGTTCAGTAAACTGTTTGTATGAAGGTGCCCTTGTATCAACATCCATTTTTGTTGTTGTTGTTCCGTATCTATCCAGCTCCCGATTTCCCCTTTCTTGCAATTTTTTGTGATTCCGTTTCAGAATCTATGAAGTCTTCTTGAACCTGAACCTTATTTAGCCAACAATTGCCATCGTTGACTCCACTCTTACAAAGAAATGTCAAAGGAGGAAGTCCAATAAGGGCTTCCATTGATGCCAGTTCAGTTCTGTGCTGTTGATTGCCCCAGTAATACCAAGAAGAGCTTGCCTTTGAATTGCAGATAGTATGTAATGTCTCATTGCTCAAAATTTCTCCAACCATTAGATATAATTTCACTATCAGTAGCTTCTCTCCAATCGTGATAGCACAAAACAACTCCACCAGAAATCTAGAATTCATCGACCAATATTCCAACAAGATTTGAGGAAACATCTATTGTGGCCTTTTTCCACTACTTTGATCCCGAGATACGTCTTAGAGACTTTGAAAATATCCAATTTATATACGAGTACCTCTTCTATCTAGTGATCTTCTCTGTGCTCTAATATTCTGTATTTATAGCCATGCACTCCGCAAGTATATTCATGAAAGTTTCTTTCTTCTATTTGACATAATCTACATTTCTTTTGCTACACTAGTTTCAATTCCAAATAGCGTGAATTTCTGATTGAAATATGCTTGGTGCGTTTCTCAAATCATTGAATTGTTCCGTCCCCAACCTTGGAAAATAGTTTGACATAACACGCTTTTCTGAAATTGAGTTCGACAAGATTGCAAATACTGAAACAATCAGTGATAGGTGGAGTTTAAAACTGGATGAAAAATAGAAATATCTCTATCTCATAACTATTATATTTCACTGGAAAACTTGCACAATAGATTTTAATAGTATTTACATATTTTTACTTTTATAACGCTTCCATATAAACAATTTTGAAAACATGAAAGAATTTGGCATCCTACCAAAATTGAATGGAAAACTTTTTCGATAGTAATCATCCAAATTGAGTTTCTACATCTCGACAAATGTTTCAAAGCATCGTCCTTGGTCTTAGTATATTTCCCAAACTTTTCTCAGTAGTAACAGCTTGATTATTTTGAAGAAATAGAATCTCCATAAACAGCAGTATATATAATCTGATAACTATTGCAATGATTGTACGGCTAGAAGAGTAAATTTTATGACAATCAAACTGCATCAAAAACTTTTTATATTCCTGATGGAACAAACAAAGTTGTCATTTATAAAAAAACCCTCACTTCCTCAAACTTCAATAATAGTAAACCACGGATGCGAGTTAAACTTTGATTTACAATGAACTCTTGAAATTATCCAAATTTCCATTGTATTGCAATTTTCATAAGTGTGCAATGCGGTGTTGAAGAGATCTTTTTTTTATCGAATTACAGTTATTTTAACCAGGCAAGGTGACTATTCAGTTGACCTCCCTCTGCACCTGAATCTGTAAATATTTACTTCCCCAAGAGAGATATAAAAAAAATTCTGAGATCATTCAAGACCTCCTGAGGTCATTTTGACGAAAAAATCAGGATGAAGGACTATTTTCCTAAAAAATATGTGGAAATTAATGAAATAGTCTCAAAATCATGCGGAAAAAATTTTTTACCGCTTTTTAAAATATTTTTGTCAAGTACGAACGAGCTGCAAGTCACATGGAATGATAGCTACGGGTTTTAAGACTTTTAGAAGAATATATTTTATTCACTAGTTCAGTGTTCAGTGACGATTCTTTCATATTTTGTGAGTAACGATCTGGCTAGCGAAGGTTTTGTAGAAGCACAAACTGATTAAGCCCAAAGTAGACTTGAATTTATAAAGTCTAACAGCTGCTTTAATGCAGAGGAAATAAGAGGAGTTAAAGCATTATCGTAAGTACGATTTAAACCATGTATTATTTATATAATATATGCCTGTCATATTTCGATGTGTGGTCGTAGGAGAATGATGTTTTTATGGTTGATTCCTAGACATATAGGTACATAGCCTCAAACTATTTAAGAAGAAAAATTACCAACATAGAAGTAGGTAGTTACATTAAAATGGTGTTCACAAACAAAAGCAGTAATATTTGTCGAAATATCGTCTTTGTTTCGACCCATAGCTTGCAACCACAATGCTTTTCTCATAAGTGCATTTTTGCTTGCGCCACCAGGTAAAGTAACAAATATTTTATCCGAAGTTTTAATAGACGTTGATTTACACTCTGGAACAATGCAATACTTGGAATACAAAGTTTTTTTGCTTTATCCATTTTTAAAGCTTTCAGAAACAAATTAGGTCACAAAAACTCAGAGCGTGATACACGAATAAGAACGTAAACAAATGGAGTGACGTCAACGGATAGGGCAGCCATCTTTATGACGTAAAGCGCGTTTTGACGGACTTTCAATTTTTATGATTTTAAAGTCGTTTCAAAAGTAAAGTTTATATTTTTTGGAAAAAATAGGCATGCAAGGTGTTGGGAGAGCTAATAAAGCGTCAATTACCACCAATAGCAAAATTTATGCTTGTACCCTATTCTCACAGGCAGAGCAGCAGCTGAAATGAGGAGACTTTCAGGTCTGATTATCTCGATAACCATCGAATTTCCGAAAACAATGATAGGGACCATTTCTGTATATAATAAGACGATCTGTATTTTTTATGGAAAGAATAATTCTCTAATTCGCATATCAAGCCAGATATTAGCGAGAAACCCATTTTCCAGGGCTTGGGGGGGCCATTCCCCCCCCCCCTTCCGTAAACTTGATTTTTTTCCCGCTTAAAAACAATTGCTGTGACCTACAAATTGAGCCCAAAGTGGAGTCTTCAGGGACTTTTCAGGAGCTCTGTCCTTTCAATTACTGGACTATATGAGATCAAATTAAATATTAAATATTCAGAATGTCATAACTTGCGAATCAATGGTAATATTTTGAAGTTTCGAATATCATTGTAAATGTCTCAAGTCCATTTTCCACAGTGCGAGTTGGCATTTTTTTTCGTTGGGCGCGTCGGTCGCATGAGTTAGAACTTGCTCTATTTTCAAGCGAGAAGTCGCTGCGACTTGGTAACTTTTCTGGTGGATTTTGTCGCACCAACCCAGAATTTCTATTGGATGCTCCGCTTTGACATTGCTGTCACTGTCAATCAAGTTGGCAACACGTTACGTTTCCCCTATGCCTGGATGAGTTGCAGCAACAAACTATCGATATGCTGATTGAACTTTTCCTGGCAGCGATTTATCCCAGCAACAAGTCGCTGCGATTTGACGCAACGTGGAAAATGAACTTTAATCTGCATATGTTTAAGTATAAAAAATATGTTTTATTGAGAGAAAAATTATAGTGGAAACTACCAGGATTATTTGGTGGAGTGATTCTGATTCCAAGAGATACAGAACAAGACTAGAATTCCTTTATTCTTTGAAAGTTTTGTTTACTTTTGAATTCACATTAGAATAATTCTTTTTAAAACGATTTCCATTAAAAGAAACGCTACAATTAAAATTTCACGCAAACTTAGTCTGCGAATCGGAGAGCTGAAAGCTTTTTAATGAATTTCAAAGTTTTCTAGAGGCGGTCTTTTTCGTTGGGTGAAAGAAATGCCTTATTAATTTGTCAAATTACTTTTCGATGTTATTCTCCTTAAAGAATCTTAAATAATCGATACTCGTAATAAAATGACAGGAGTATTGTTGTTCCCGCGAAATTAGAATCCGATTCTTTTTTTTTGTTTAGATGATAATTAAGAGTTTTGTTTTGTTGGGAACAAATTTAATTACGATATTTTTTGTTGTACCAAAATCCTCTGACAATTTCACATTATGACTAGGCTTGCCGGTTCCTCAATATTACTCCACAAAGTCTTTTTTTATAACAAAACTGAAAGTGCATTAAAAAAATATAAAAACAACATGGATGGAAAATTTTTCATCGTGGCTTGTTAACTATTTCCGTCTACCTTCCAGTGTTAACATGCAAATGTAAATACACATATAAATTGGAGATTCCCGTGGAGCACATCTCTCCTGGAATTTAGAGCACACGTATTATATACGTTTAACAAGTATGTGGGCTAGTTTCAAAGCCAGACAGCATACACGATTAATGTATAACCCTTTTTGATACTGAATATATACTCATAAACATGCTGTATTTCATAATGGTAGAGATAATGCATATTTTCACAGTCTGTCCAGAAATTATCTATATGAAATGGTAAGTCAAAAATCAATTAAAAAAAAAACATTACATGTAGATCAAAAATAATGTCCCACTGTAGTCGTTAGATGGGGATATAGCTTGAATCCCTTAAGGATGCTATGATTTTTGTGGTAACATTCAGTGTAAGCTGAAATTTTATTTGTTGAAAGAAATACAGGATATCATTGGCTTCACACTGTCATTACACAGAATCGTACTACCTTTATCTCTATTCACTATGTCCGTCTTGTTGTATGTATGTATTCTGGGGTGACATTCACTGAGACCTAAAAGATCTATCCACTGTGCCCTCTTACTTCTACTCAGTTTTTGAAGAGGAGGAGGAGGAGTTTCTGAGAGAGTTCTCTTTTTTTTAACTATTTCTTCCAATACCTATTACATTGGGGCTGATTCCGCAAAAGGGTTCAGGCCCCCAGAAAGGTATTTCAGTCCCCCTCTTTGCTAGTTTATCTGCTATTTCATTTCCTTCTATTCCAGTGTGTCTTGGAATCCATAGTAAGGTTACTATATTGTTCTCGCCTAGTTCATTGAGTTTGTCTAGGCATTCCCACACCAGAGCTCAGTGCTTTAATGGCTGCTTGACTATCCGACATTATGATAATCCTTTGTCTTCTGTATCGTTTATCAATATTGCCCGTCTTGTTATGTTACAACGTATGTCAGAAATTTTGGCTCACGCATTCTTTTGATCACACTTGGTCGTAGGTTCTAGGGAAAACTGACGAAACAAATTTAAAAAAAGAGAGAGACTCAATGACACTGACAATCAATCTTATAGACTTTGAAGTAATAAAGAAATAGGAAAATATACATACAGCCTGACACGAAGAAAAGAAGGTTTAATGTTTTACGGAAAAATTGAAATAATGGAAACGAAGTTAGCAAAGTAAAGCTATAGAATTTTATGAAAATCGTGGTGAAACAGAAACTAAGACAATTAAAAAGATCGAAGCAATGAGAGAGTAATGGGAAATAGGAAATAGCTTAGTCAGAGAAATTGAAGAGGGAGCTCATTAGAAAGGAATGAAACACAAAGGAAGGCACTTTAATATAATTATAAAAAAAACGATTGGGCTTGTAAGGCTTGTAAAAACATTTGCTCACAATGAAATATTTCAAACATGGAAAAACTGAAAATTATTTTTGGAAGAATATTCCACCATGTTATATCTCCTTCTGCCTCTTTATTTCCTACAATTAATAAGTTGGAATTAATTCTAACAGTTGTCCATTCTTCGATATTTTAATCCGAAGTTTTGAGTATTTAACACTTTAATGCCCGTATGCACCGTTTATGGTACTAAATCCGCTTAAGCAAACTAACTTAAATAGTTAAACGCCCTGGTATGCACTGAACGAAGTTTGGTTAAGCCTGGGAAAGTTTGACAACGTTCAAAAAAGAAGGGACTTCTTTGAAACGTTCGTTGGTGGCAATGATTGACGTTTTTTGAGTACTCTTGTTCACACTTACAGACGTTACGGTTGTTATTTGGATGCCAAATTACATGTATTCCATTGAATATTTCCCACATCTGTCAAAATTTATTCGTAAATAATATCATAAGTGCATGTAATTTTCAACCTTCCATGAAACATCGACATACGCTACTCAAGTGTGAAATAGTATATTACATAACGTGTGCGGAAAGTGACATTTTTCACACGAGTGGTGAATATTGTAGCACGAGGCGTGAGCCGAGTGTGAAAAATCACTTTCGCACGAGTAATGTACAGTATTTTTCCAACGATCCCGTGATAATTTCACCAAATAATGTGTAATCAACATCTGACATATTGATACACAAAATGTTACAATTAAAGTCAACACAAATGATTTCAAAATTAACAATAACTATCAATAGTGACAAAAATTCAAGTAGTTTACATTTTCCTACTATCGTAACAGGTGATTTGGATTAGTTGGTACAACATCGGGCTTCTGAAGAAGAGTACCTACGCGGGATCGATCCTCGACCGCGCCCTAAATTTTTTTCAATCAAGAAAATGACCAAAATTTCACTCTTCAAATAGATCGCTTCGAATTTAGATATTACATGGGGAAATCTAGTAAAAAATTATATATTTGACAGCTTGTCAGTGGTCAATCTTAATAAAAATTCATTTGACAGCTTTTTCATCCGTACACGTACGGATAAGTTTTTTTTTCCGTACGCGTATGAATAAAGGCCACTTTCCATAGAACTAGACAGTGCGATATATGTCACTTTCCTATGTGATCGTAGGAAAAAACAGTTTAAAAGTAAACCTGCAATACTGGGCGTTTAGTTTAAACTGGTTCAGCTTCCATAGTCTATTATAGTGCATACCAATTAAAAATCATGAAGAATGTTAATGTTGTAAACAGTGCAAAAGGTTATAAATAAACCAAATTGGAACCACAGTATAGGAAGTTCATTTCTATACTGTGCTGGAACTTCAGTACGTTGATAATTGGAAGTGAATTACTCGAACGTTAAGCTCAGTTAACTAAGCTGAAGTGAAAAATAAAAATGTTGAATTATCGAATGAATAGATTCAGTTTTTGTTAACCTTGATGAAAAGCCAAAAATTTATTTTTCGAAAAAAATTTGTTGGCGTGGCTGTTGTGGGATTGTTCTTCCTCAGACAATAATTATATTACTATTGACTACATTTTAATGAATACTAATCACATAAACAACAACTAAAAAAATATTGGAACGAAAAATTTTTGGCAGACATTCATATAGATACAGCTTGTACCACATAAATCCCACTTTACGTCATTGGAAATCAAATCAGTGACGTTAGCATAGTAGTTTATTTGCATTAGATCGTATGTAATCAACTGTCATTGAAATTTAATGAGTTCCGAAATTTATTACTTATTATTAAAAAATGAAATATCCAATTACGAACAATTATTATTTGTCCTTTTTATATGAGTGTACTAATTGATAATAATGTCTATAATTCACTAGTTGATAATGTTTTCTATTGGATATTTGAAGAAACACATCAGTAGGGGTTTGGTTGATGAATATATTGCTGCAAAGGTAATGAATCAATTTATAAACGGTCCAAATAAATTCCTGAAATTTTAAGTGGATTTTGACCAGAATTATTCCATAGTCGTCCTGTTTTACACTCATTGTATGCTATTCTCGTGAATAATAGCCATCTCTAGTTGAATAATCTATACATATGAAATGCTTTGTACTTGTATGGCTGACGGATCAACACACAGTCTAAGCCGCTCATCCTAGAGACACCAAACTTAGAGAGTGTGTTCTTTCTATGACGTAGGCATCCGATAAAAGAGGATTTTCCGAAACTATAATCCCAAGGGCAGTAAAAAATGGGGGCAAAGTTTGTATGAGACAACGTGATCTATTGGTCCAATCAATTCCGAATTTTGCATAAATATCCGCACTATCCAGGTAGGTACTTCAAAATTTGGTTCAGTTTGAATGCAACACTCTCTCACTAATAATGAGTAGCTTTATTAGCTGTCGTTGGGTGAAGTAATACTATAATGAAGCTGTTATGTCTTGGGTTTATTAGAAACTATTTTCACGACCAGACTGCTTTAAATTGACCACCCTCAAGCCTTGTTAAATGGAGTATTATGGTTAGTTGATTTAGAACAGACAGGTTATCAAAATAATGGAATGAGATGCAAAAACCAGCCGCTAGAAAAAGTAACAACATTTGAATATTTAGACAGTATAATAACAGAAGATGGAAAAATTAGATGCAGAAAGAACAAACAGAGCAAATAAATTAACAAAAATATACTACTCTCTGAATAAAACAATTTTTGGACAAAAATATAAATACTTTGGAGTGAAAATGAATGTTCATAATAACAGTTGCTACAATACTATATGCAAGTGAATAGTGGACTGTGCGAAAAAAGGACGAAACTAGAACAAACGCCATAGTAAATAAAAACTGAATGGGATAGGATTAGAAATGACGTCATTGGAGAGACAACTAAACAGGAACTGATAACTGGTGAAATGAAAAAGAGACAACTTAGCTGGTATGATTGTTTATGGTAAGAATGGATCCAAATAGGTTAACTAGGAAAATAATGGAGATAATGGAGATCAAAAAACAAAGGGGTAGGCCTAGAAGAGAATTATTAGACAAATACAAAAGAAAGGTTTGAAAAGAGGATAGACCATAGCAGAACCTAGCCATAGCAACCATAGCAGCCTAGCAAGAGACAGAAAGGCATGGAAGGAATGGGTACAGGACATGGAATTCTCATCAGACGCCTGAAAGGGCAGAAGGAACAAGCAAAGAAGAAAAAGAAGATGAAGAACTCCATGCAAAAGGCGGTTGATTTTCGTTTTTGACCAATTATTGGCTAATTAAACATAAAATTCAAACAAATGACAATCTGAGTCAATATCGGTTAAATTGTATACTTTGCCGCCGGCATACTCAATTGATTATTTTGAACAAGGAAGGGATAACAATGATCCATTACCACCTTTCAACACTGTAGGTGAAGTAAGCCGGCAATAATAATAATCAATCAAAATGTTCAAGGCCTTATGAAAATATTGGATAACTGACATTCACCATATTCTCATACTGTTCCTACGGCTTGGCAGCATATCCTAATTATGATGACAGAATTCGATTATGATTTGCATCAGGATCTATCAAGATGAAATTCAAATCTTGAACAATCACCTCATACTTCAGAACATATTCACTAACGACGCCATCCATCTACTTTCTTTTTCCCATGCCACGTCAGGTGTCATTAGAGTTGGGTCATTACCGCTGTAATCATTCATCGGTCTTGGACAAGACGTAATATAAGTTTGACACTGCAAATTCTCGTCCTCTTAGCTTATTTTAGGTCACGCACCATGTTTTCTCCTATCAACCCACTTATATCGCACATGATTCAAATAATGTGTAATCTACTTAGTTTTGGTTTTTAATAATTTATAATAGTATAGGAGCTAGCAACGTTTTGAAAACAAGAATCTCAGGTCAGCTGGTTTTCTGATATGTTGTCCTTCTTACTCTTTCGGTTAGAGTCTGGGCTACCTGGCA
>CAJUYG010000087.1:0-31662 GCA_910591675.1 Galerucella calmariensis | reverse complement strand
TATTGGATTTTTCCTTTCCTTAGTTACTTTTCTGTTAATATCTCGGTAGGTATTGAAATGAAAAAGGGGGAGTTCCATTGCAAATTTTAAAATCGACATTACTTCCGGTAAAACCGGAAGTTCAAAATTGTTAAAAAATATAAAAACAAATAGGCAATCTACTGTAGTATCCACCTTCCAAATTTCAATTTGATATCTCTAATAATTCCAGAGATATTTACTTGGTTCCACACATTTGCCCATCACTGTATATGGCTTAACTTTAACTTTTATTACAAATGAGTTATTGAACTTCCTCCCACTACCGCCGCACCCTGTATGTATATCGACCCAAGACATCGTAAAAGACAACATCACTCACTCATTGACAACAAATGAACGTAGCCTTACAGTACATTATAAATTACCCACCCCCTATCATCGTTATTATTACTTTTAGAAAAAAAAGTTCTGTATAAAAATTGTTTGGATACAGCTGAATTTTCTCAATATTTTCCCAAAAGTTCAGTAGCGTGCAAATTTAAGGGGATACAAAAAATAATAGCTCTTTTTGAAATGGGACACCCTGTATATTTTCACATTTTTGGAATGGTCTTTTTTTTCTGATTTCAAAAATATATAATATGTTACCCCTACCTTGTACCGTTTTTGAGTTATGAAATGTTGTAAATCTTAATTTTAGTAATTACTGTAAATATGAAAAAGATAATTTATCAAAGTAAGCTGTGAAAATATCAACTACATAATGTGTTTGGTAATAGACATTTTTCATATAAAGTCATTAATATGGTTCTCATTAAGAAAGAAAAAGTCAAAATATATACCTATACAAAACAGAAAACAAAGATTTATTTAAAATAATTTATAAATAATTTCTTATAAAAGATATTCGAGATGTCCACCATTATTGTTGATGCATAATTGATAACACCTTATATTATTTATAATAACATTGCAGATGACTTTATTATTTTCAATCAGTTTGTTAATTTCAAGTTGAATCCTTGCTTTAATCACTTGTATATTATTATTATTAATAAAATCTTCCACCTCTCTGTAAACCATTTTATCTGCAGAATGTTGATTATCAAACATATTAGTTGTCATTTTCATAGCTTCCTTTGATAAATTATCTTTTTCATATTTACAGTAATTACTAAAACTAAGATTTACAACATTTCATAAATCAAAAACGGTACATGGTAGGGGTAACATATTATATATTTTTGAAATCAGAAAAAAAAGTCCATTCCAAAAATGTGAAAATATACAGGGTGTCCCGTTTAAAAAAGAACTATTATTTTTTGTATCCCCTTAAATTTGAACTCTACTGAACTTTTGAAAAAATATTTAGAAAATTCAGCTGTAACCAAACAACTTTTATTGGAGACTTTTTTTTCTAAAGATAATAATAACGATGATAGGGGGTGGGCAATTTATTATGAATAACCCTGTACATTTATTAATAATTAATATGAATGAATAATATTGGTTCCATTTATTTTTTCAAACATGTCGCAGAATCAACAGAAAATCTTTGCTTTCTACGCCTTTTGTAAAGAAAATATAATTTTCAATAGATTCATGTGTAGTGTGCCAAACAAAACAATCAAGTAATCAAAGTAATTGAATCCCTGCCTTCAAGGCATTACTTGATTCTTTTATGAGGAAAATTTTATTCTCTATATAAAAATATCCGAGTGTCATATTATTATATTAATATTAATACAGGGTGGCCCAAATAAGAGTGACTGATTTTAAACATAAATGCCCAGCTTATTAATTGCTTCAAAGAGATGGGGTTTTCACTAGTTTCACTAGTTTATCAAAGAGATTTTTCTAGGCTTGGCTGGCATTTCATCTCATCAACACAGGGTGTTTTACTAATGTTGGTCAAATTCAAAGAGGAAAATATGTATTATTTTGAATGGGACACCCTATAATTTTTGATCTCATTCGAAAGAGCAATCATTCCCCTTTCCAAAAATATGTAGTTTTCTATCTTTTGTTTCATTAACAACAAAGATATTCGAGGTCTCATGTAGTAGTACATTTTTAATTAGTAGTTTTATATGAATTTTGATGCCTAAAATCAATTCATGCTGTGACCGTTTGACGCATAACAAAATCAAGTCGGTTTCATGTAGTATGCATTTTTAATTACGTAAATAATTGCCAACAAATCTGACGAACAGTTTCTTTAGTAAGAAAACAAAATAACATTATTCAATACATATAAAGAACGAAGTTACAATAAATGCTGCATATGCCTACCCTCTTCGTTTATGCATAACTGTAAGCGAAATTTTAAATAATTTTCAAATGAATTTTCCAACATTTCTGGCGGAATGTTTTCAATAATGTTCCTGATATTATTGTTGGTTATGCTGAATTGTTGGGCTTAGGATTGTAGCACCTATCCTTCACATATCATAGCATGAGTTGATTTTAGGCATCAAAATACGTTCATATGAAACTACTAATTAAAAATCTACTACTACATGAAACTTCGAATATCTTTGTTGTTAATGAAACAAAAGATAAAAAACTATACATTTTTGGAAAGGAGAATGATTGCTCTTTCGAATGAGATCAAAAATTATAGGGTGTCTTATTTAAAATAATACATATTTGAATTTGACCAACATTAGTAAAACATCCTGTGTGGATGAGATGAAATGCCAGCCAAGCCTAAAAAATCTCTTCGATAAACTAGTGAAACTAGTGGAAACCCCATCTCTTCGGAGCAATTAATAAGCTGGGCATTTATGTTTAAAATCAGTCACTCTTATTTGGGACACCCTGTATATAAAATGATAATAAGCGGATTATAGTCAGGACTTTTCTAAAAAATTATTGAATATATATTCCACTTAGATAGTTTATAACGACTAATGGGAAATGAGGAAGAGATCTATTCTGCATGAATCATATTTTCCTTTTTATAACTAGGGATAGATTGTCCAAAATATCATTGAAAATATTTTTGTTTCAATAAATGAGAATCTAAAGCCAATAAAGACGTTATAAAAAAACAGTAAAGATTATTATAGGTACATTCCAGCACCTAATATGAGTAACAATAAGAAGTTATAATGTAAAAAAACTTTCATTGTACAGAATTTTTCCATGATCGTGAGAAAGTTTCACTATAAGAGCCACAAAAATCACGAGGTAACATTTATTGATAGTTAATTAAAGTCTTTTTTCGAAAACTACATGCCCGATTTACGTACAGAACCGTCGATTATAAAATTCTTATCCGAAATAAATTCAACTGATAACAAAAATGCAGGCAAACTAACCGAGTCTAGTTTGTTTATCATACTTAGTCAATGTTTTTTGTCAAAAAAACCAGTTTACTGATAGTGATAAACCGAGTAGGTTCTTCGTTGCAAAATTATGTTAAATTCAATATTTCAACTTGAAACATACAAAAAATCTAAATAGCATTCCAATTTCCAAATACCAACAATCAGAAAATGTCATAGGCGTGCATATTCAAAATTAATAAATTAAAATCATACCTTCACGAAATAAATAATAAAATAAAAGTAGATCTAGTCCGTGTATTGAAAAATAATTATTAGCAAATCACTAAATATCCAATTTGACGTTTCGAAGTCAATGAAAATTGATCTAGAGGACTCCGTTATCGACATACCGAGTGAGTTTTAAGTATGGAACGCCTCAATTATCTCGGGCCTGTCGTTTTTCTGGAAATATAATATGTAATAATATTTGATGTTACAAGTGTCCTTGGAAAACTGAATATTTTCCTCCTGCCAAACTACAAATAATAGATGTCATTTTATGTCCATCTAACCTAATTCATCTTGATCCAAAAGTTCAGCTCAGGGGAGCTTTATAAACTGGCTTTACAGCGTCATTCTCAAATTAATTTTTCACCTTATACAGGGTTGTCCATTATAAAGGCTGCAAAAAGTCTAGCTCCAAGGGATTGTTTTTAAAACGGATTGAGGAAAAGTTCAATTTAAGGACGATAAATGTCCATTGTTGTTACTGTCAGCCATCTTGAATATTTTTGAAATGGCAACATAGGTCGAGTAGCATATCAAAAATAAGTCAATTTTTTTTCATTGCCAAAAATGACGGCAATGAACCATCTTAATTCAAAATGTCAATTTTTTGAAATTGGAATGTACTGTACTTTGAAGGTATTGGAATTTAAACAAAAAACTATAGTGGGCATTAAAAACGTCAACCACACCATTATTTTCATACAAATTGTCAATATTGTCCAGAATAATGGCATATTCATCGAAAAAACAACGAATCGAAGCAGCTTATACTTTTAACGATTCAAATCCTGAACTCCCTGTTATAAGTAGATCAACAGTGACGAGATTAATGAACAAATTTATTGACACCTAGTAGTGTAGAAGATATTCCAATGTCTGGTAGACCGAAAATTGCAGCTAATAAAGATAAGACTTTGGATGTTCAAGAAAACCTAAAAACAGTGTATTGGCAAGAAATCATGTTATTTGTAGACAGGCTATATACAAATGGTATCCAGTGAAGAAGCCACAGTGTACACAATTATTGTGTACAGTTGGCAGAAGCAAACGTGAGCCCTGGTGGGCGTGTTCATGTCGCTGTAGTTGTATTTTTGTAGTAACAATTCGATATTTTCAATCGATAACCAAATATCGATACCATAAATGTCAACTGTTAAGAGATATGTAAACTTGCTAAAAATGTAACTCTAAATATTAATAAAAAAATTTATATTGGACCAAAACTAAAACTACCGTTTGCCCTAAATGTCTATATTCTCAAATTACATGATTTTGTAGTAATTTCATGAAAAAGAAGGGTCAAGTTTCTATGTAAAGCAACAAAATATGAACTGGTTATAGTCCAGTGTTGCCGATGCAAAAATGAATATTACCCGAACTTACCATTCAAATTATCAGAATTTGTCAAAACTACCAAAAGGACACATTGGTTATCTAAACAAAGTCTTCGACCCCAGTCAATATGGAAAATCCCCCAAAACAATAGCCATTTTATATATCCCTTCTACAAAATATTCGAAAAACTATTGGATCCAAATTAGTGAAATTGTCTAAAAGTCGGATAATCATCCTCGCATTGACAACACTGATACAGAATGAATAAAATGATGTATGTTGATGAAATCACTCGGTCATATTATTTCGATTATATTTAACAATTACTAATGGACAATCGTTAACATTGGCTCTTGATTGGCTGCTTGCGATGACCTTATTTTAGTTCGCATATTTTCCGGGGCTCATGTTTGGCTCTGACAACTGTAACTGGTCAAATTGAAATTCGCACAGGTTTGAGGAGGTTTGTGAACAGTGTCCACTGAAAGTTAATGTGTGGGAGGGTTCACGGGTTCAGTGAAAAATCATTCGATCGGTTCTTTTGTTATTGAAGGACTCCCCACCAGGGCTACGTATATTGATTCACTTCAATCGGAATAAATCGATTATTTCCTAATATAAACTCATACATTTAACAAAATGGCGCATCTCCATAAAAAAGATGTTAGGAAATATTTGAATTCAATTTTCCCTCATAGATGAATTGGTGGAAGAGGTGTAATTGGGAGGCCGACAAGATCCCCCGACTTGACACCAATGATTTTCATCTCTGGGGCTACCTGAACGACTTCGTTGATGTTAACAGACCATAGATAACTTGAACGATTCAAACGATCTCATACGTCTCTAAATGCAAGGAATTACTCCACAAATGTCGCATCTTCGAAGAGGAACTGTATCATCGACAAACGGAAAAATAATTGAACAAAATGGTTTTAAACTGGGTCCTCCACGCAACGTATGTTTGGCTGCTCAACTCGTCGCCGCAACGTTAAACTGCTACTTGGGTAACTTCCTCTAGTTTGATGTAGTTTTTGTTTCATTATTATATCTCATTATTGGAAGGAAGTTCCTTACTGCGCGTTGTGAAAGGAGGCTAGACGGATAAAATTCTTACGAAAAGTTTTGTCACGACACTTTTTGATATAGGAAGCTATTGTAAGCTGTGCGCATCGCATGTTTCTTTGTCGGTATCTTTCTCTTTTATAGAAAGCAAATAAATTGGAAAAATTTTCACCATAGTCCGGGCGCGAACCATCAACCTACGCGTCTATATCAAGGCATTCAACACATGCTGCCATGAGCTCTCATGTGTATTAGATGCGAAGAAAGGTATTACATGCTGCAATGTGCGATTATATACAGATGATAATAATAAATGCTTTTGTATTTTTAGCAAGTACGCACTATAACCTCTCTTTATTATTGTGTTAACCAAGTCATACGCATTATAATCTCCACATATTGTGTGTTTAGCAAGTGTACGCGTCATAATTTTGATAAATTCAAAAACAAATCACATTTTAATATTACAATTTCAGAACGTATGTATTTGGCAAGCCGTGCGTGTTTTAACCTATACGCTGTTGTGTTTACGAAGTCCCGCGCATCTATGACGTGTATGAAAGAATAGACAGACAGAGTACATATATATATATATATATATATGTATATATATATATATATATATATATATATAAATGTTTCGGTGTGTGTATGTACAATTCCTTCACTAATTAATCGAAAGGAACTTCGTTCCATCCGGGTGTCCCTTGACACCTCTCAAGTTTTTTTTTCAGAAGTTATGAAGGGGAGCCCGCACTCTTGGAGGATACTTGTGGTTTTCCCCAAATTTGTTTGGTTCTTTTTGACTTATACCTATCGTTACGATTCTTGATAGTTTCCCATCAAATAACCAACACGGTAACACGCTACTAAGTATAGTGATGAAACGATACGGAGTGGTGAGTTTAGTGTCAGGATATTTTATTATTGTTTGTGGCGCAAGCGAAACACATCATGAACATTTGCGTCTAATTATAACTTTAGAATCTCGTAACGGATATCAGAACGAACGAACACAACGCTTTGAATAAGTCTAGAGGGAATTCTGATGACGCTGCTGATGTTTGTGCTAGTATGAAATGGATAAAAGCAGAAACGGACTCGAAACTTTGAGGAATTCATAGTGCGTAATATGAAAATGCTACCTATAGTTTTCTCTTTAAAAATGAATTTTTATGCTATAAGACTGGGATGTAATATCGAACGTAATTTTATATTACAATCTCTATCGAAACGATTTTGTAAATATGTAGCATAAAACTGTTCCAAATCTTATAAAAGACTTTTGTATAACCAACAAATGTTATAGATACCATACTTTTATTAAATGGAAACCATATACATTGTTAAAATTAAACATACCTACATGATCTAAGACATCACCAACAATGGTATCCACAAGATAGCCTTGTCTATCCTTAAGTGTGCTCAATAATGCTTTCCCCATAGTAGTTTTTTAAAGTTCTTGAAGTGGGATTGAGAAATGTGTATGTTTGAGGTACATTTCGCTTGCTTGTTACTTCTATCTACTTGAATATAATTGTCATTTATTTCCTTACCTTCAAAGATATCTCACAATTCTTGTAATCGCCATGAGTTTAACAATTCATTAATTTTATTATTGAACTCATTTTTGTCCACAGCACTTCAACCACACACTTCACAAAAACAAAATAAATAGTAAAATTGTAAAAACTGATCTAATTTCACATACAGACTGACGCCAAACGTATACAGGTGGTGACCGTTACTGAATAATAGGGAAGGGTGGGGTGCGAATTCTTTGTTTCAATTGCCACATAATTTGTAGGCTAATGTCATTTCTTACGGGTGAAGAAATATGAGATTAGTAGTAAATAAGTTTTTTTTCTCGTAACAATAAATTTATTTTTTCGGTATAAAGTAGATCTTATTTAAGGCTAATAATTTAGAGGCTTATTTAAAAAATGTAAATTTCTGTCAAAACTTTCAAATGATTTACTATGAATATTTAATTTGTTGTATTGAAGTGATGGAATATTATTGAAGATGTTAAGTTTTTTCTGGGTGATGAAAACAATTTTTACCCAAATAGCATTGTTATATTTTATAACAAAATATTATATTGTGCTTCGTAGACTTTTATAGTAGGTATCTAAAGAACAATTGTTTGAAGGTGTGCATAAAAGAGAACACATTTTTTTACATTAAAGAAATTACACTCGAATAAATCATTTTTTCATATCAAAATATCCCAATATTTTCACGTTAATATGGCTTCTTAATAATAAATAAGCAATGTTAGTTTTGAACAAAGGGGGGTCAAACAAATCAGTTTATTTGTCTATAAATAACTCTCTTCTTGGTGTATCCCATATAATAATAGTCCTTCATGTAACAGTTAATAGTAATAGTAATAGTTAGGTTGTTAGGATACTTATGATAGTCAGATTTTCAATATTCATGGCATCCACCATAATTAACTCTCATAGTGGTTGAGGTATCATAATATGGCATTCAATATCATTATTGACTACTAAAAAAAATTCCATCCATTTTCATCTGCAGTATTAGAATTGAAAAACTGAAAATAATGGGTGAAGTCTATAACCTAATCCTTCTTTTATCACATCTACTGTGATATCTGCACTATTTGTTTGTTTTCAAATTTATTTTTGTGTAGGCACTTACTATAAATTTCATTAGGTAATTCACCTATATCTTATCATAATATACGCTTTTTGCAAACTACACTTATAACACGGGTTCGTCGGAAAAGAAAGCGCGGTTTCTCCGTTAATAACTTTGAGGTACCAATGATAAACGTTCATTGGAGCATCATTTTCCATTCGCATTTCAAGCATTTCTCATCACTTGTAGTAGCAATTTCACTTGTTTATTTCGAACTCACCAACATAAATTATGTGTTTCCTTCGTTTCCATTAAAGTGAAATCCACGACATTGGGTGCATGAGGTGCCAGAAAGATTGACTATTTATTCCTTTCTGGTGCATTTATCAGTCGCACTGTACGTTAATTTACTATAACTTTGTTTCTCATAGAGCCTGAATGTAAAAGCTTCCACTGGGCTTTTCCTAGAAAGCATTAAAAAACAGGGATTCATCCTGTAGTATATTCAACGAATAGCTTTTGTCTCCGATTACCTCTAATATCAGCTGTATGTTGCAAACTTGGCAATTAATAGTGTAGTTTAATTGTATGTTCATGTCAGATATTCAAGCAGCCATCGACGCATTGAGTTCCTGCGTAATAGTTTAAAAATGATATGGGAATGGTTGGAAAAACTCGGTGAAGACGACAACTGAAAGGTATGTTCTATCAGGCCTTTTAATTTCTTCAACGCAATCGACGTCACTTACACTTTTTAAGTTGTGAAGTTCTTAGGTAGGCTTATTGGAATAGCTTTCCTTTGGTTTAGCCCTACAATTCCTGCTCCTACACCTACTGCTGGACAGGTTACCTCAGCACGTACGGGTTCAGCTTTCTTCCAGTTCCTCCTACCTGGAATATAGTTATTTAGAACTTATCATTTAAACTTTACCTCGAGGCCGTTGCGGGCTGCACCAGATAATGGCAGCTTTCTGTGATGTCTTCTAAAGCTTTTGGTCAAAATGTGTCTCTATGTACTTTTTTCTTTGCCAAATTAAATCACCGTAGGACCAAGTGAGATCCAAATAATGCAAAAGCCAGGGTAGGACTAAACTGCGGAGAGTTTTGACAGGTTCCCTAATAGCACACTAGAAGCTTGAAGTAGTGAGTCAAGATGGATGTAGATTTGTGAAATCAGAGGAGTAAACTCCATTCACAAAGATACTTGAGGAATTCCTAGCACTATAAAACTCTAAATCTGGATGGGCTGCGCGCTGGATAAAAGAGGGATACTTACTCAGACTAAAGGCCTGCGGATATCTTAAAATTCTTCCAGAAGATAGGACTGGAGGAAATAGTAGTTTCTGGGACGTTCTGGAGGAATGTGTAAGATAAAGAGGACAAGACATGTTTTATACATGTATCCTCTAAGACTTGAACACGACTATTTTTAGAAATGGAGAAATTCTTCATTTGAGAAAGAGCTTAAATTCATTTCTACTTTCTATATATACAAATTTATTCCAATTTTAAATAGAATACAATACAAATCTGTTCTATCTAATACAAAGATCAATACTACAAACAATTGAAATCGACACCGTATTGTTCGTGATATCTTATCAGTGCTTTATGGGAGTGTCTAAGTTTTTTTTAATTATATGGTTGAACGAATAGAATGGGAAGGCGTTCACAGATAAATTTATAATGGTAGCCTCCGTTGCTTTAATTTTAATCAGTTAAACATTAGATATGGAGTGAAAGTTGATGAAGCGTAATGAATTGTTACGAAAATATAAATTCCTTATCCTTAAAAAATTTGATGTATCTCTCTGAAGTGAAGTGGAGTAGAACATACACACTGACAGAGCAACAATTAACATTACAAAAATATTAATAGGATTGAAAACAAAAACATTATATGGAGCATTAAAATATTTCTTGTACGTTCAGGGACGTATTCAGTTTTCCCTTAGGCATATATATTATAGGGACAAATATATAAATCGAGGAAACATAATGCTTTCAATACTTATTTGGGGTTATATTCTAGGTCGACAGACTTATAAGCACATGAATTGGAAAGTGAGGTGTTGTTTTGGGTCAAAAACTACTAACAAGCACCGATGTGTGTTTTTTGTTAACTGTACGATCTTGTGGTGAAAGCTCATGATGCACTACGCCGTTGTAACCGATGAAAATGGTGATCAAACTTGTCGTGCTTTTTTCGTTCTTGGCACGTCTAACTGCTTCTATCAGTCGTCATAACCATACATCCATGTTCCGTCACCAGTTATTACACTTTCAATTCGCGAAAACGAGCAAAATTGGAATGGGGAAAACAAACCAAATCGCCATTACAGTACGTGTATTGAAACAAAGGGGGGTTAGCATTGTTTTCCCCATTCCACTGACAGTTTTGAAACTGCAGCGCCCACTATCGGAAAAATGTTCGCGAATCAAGTGTCTAAGTCGTCACAAAACATCCCCTGAGAGATGGATATGCGACAACCTTTGAGGTCAACATTCAATAGTTTTGGAATAAACTTTGCTAAAACATGTTTCATGCCCAAAATATCGAAAAAAATTTAGGCACGAGCAAACTGATATATTAACATATTCAGCAACTCTTCTTCTCAACCATTTTCTCTATTTCTCCACATTTGCATTTTTTGTTCGCGTGCTGGGGCGTCCAAGACGGGCTTCGTCTTCAACATTTTCTCGGCCCTATTGGAAAAGTTTGTACCAGAAATAATTCACTCAGTTTCGATTCCATTTTGCGCAAGCAATTTTATGCAAATTGAAACAGTGAAAATAAATATGTTCATTATCTGTGTACCTACATAAAAATTGAAAATAGAGCACGAAATTTGAAATGTCATCTTATTTTTTGTACAATTTGTAAGCAATGTGCACCATAACAAAATAAGAAGCTGTTATAGCTCAAAAGAAGTAGAAATGGAGATTACAAGTGGACAAAGGCCTCTGCTTGCTAGTACTAATACTAGTACTACTCATATATCATTTTTTTTTTTGTTTATTTTGACTGAAAAAGTCGAATCGTTAAAGATATAATTTTATTTTAATCGTTTTTCCTTTTATATGCTGGCAAGTCAGGCAAGTCAGGATCACTTAGGCAGCATGCATTAATGCCTTTCATCTGTGATTATCTATTCATTATTATTAAGCATATTGATGATTTCATTGGTTTTTGATAAAAAATAAAATCACAATGTTTCTTGATATTTTAATCAACAGAATATTTAATATTAATATAATATATGTTTTCATAACGACAGCTAGAACGTTCCCGGAGCGTTAGGAATTAATTGATCGAAAAAACTGGTCCAATTTCCCATTTAAAACAAACAAATTGGATCAAATAAATACCGTGGAATGGTTTGCTATCTACTGTGTGAATGGAGTGTGTGTACAACTGTACGCTTCTCCTACGCTGGTTCTCAATGAGATAGAACTGGAATATCTGATGGACAGACTGACAGATCAGACAGACCTGAATGTTAGTCAGGTCACTGCTTTTTCCAATAAGCAATTCACTTGTTGTGTGGTATTTGCCATAAGCGTCCAGCTTGAATTGGATATAAACATTCGAAGCTTCGTGGTACTAACGCGATCTGCTTTCTTAGTTTTGTTTGTATAGCCTGCTTTTAGAATTTCACTGATAACTATTTTATTTAACTTTATTTTTTTATAGTATTGATTAATGATCACACCATGCTAATGCTTTTCTAAATACTTTTCCTTAAACTAATTCATGAAAATTCAATTCCAGTACTAAATTTGAACTAATTACCATCATGACAAAAGCGTGTACCTAGAGTAAAAATAGTTAATATTTCCTAATAGTCTGAAAGAAAACTAGTGCAAGTTAATATAAACCATTTCCAGATTGAATAACTTGAATAATGTTGTTGGAAATTGATGATGTCGCTGATTTTGACTGAAACTGGAACTCATTATTTCTCAGAAATAGGGTGAAATGTTTGTCATTTGAACATTTCTATACAAGATTTGATTATATATTGTCCTCAAAATACATTCAGCAATTCATCTTGTTGTCTTTGAATGCCTAAAGTGTTCTGTTTTTTTAACTTGGTAAACTACTTTCCACAGGCACATCAAATATTAGTTATAGTATACGTTAGCTCTCACTTTTTTCATTTTGTCCCAAATTTATTGGACAAAGGAACAAAAACAAAGTAATCAGAAACACATATACAAATATAAATAATTATTAAAGAAAACCCACCGGTATGGAGGCTTTTTCCTCGGTGGTGGCCTCCCCATTGGGCGGCACATGTCCAGCTTTTGTCACAAGCCCCGCTGGTACACGCACTGTGAGGCAGTCTTTGACCCCCCACTCACACGTGGTCGCTTACAATAACAACACTCAGTACATCACCTAATCACTCTTCACCACGTCGTTGTTGTAATCGACACTAGAACGCGGTTAACATCCGACACGTGACACATAACCTCTTAAAATCTTCACTTTATCAGTAAAAGGTTTCAATTTGATTTGTTGACCCTCCTCAGGCACGTTTCTCTTACGGTATATGTGTGTGTGTGTGTGTTGTGATCTCGCGTGTTGTTTCGTTTCTGGATCAGCTGAGCACCAGACGCCGGGGCTGGTTGTGCGGCACTAACAACGACGCCGCTATCGAACGACGCTCGCGTCACAGCGCAAGTTCACGCGCCGACGCTTCGCAATCTACTACCTGCTGCTTGTCGCGTCGTTTGCGCGCACTTGAAATCTCGCATGCTAATAAATTATTGCGATTTCGGCTGTTTTATCATATATTATCGACAGGGTTGGTTTGCGGGGTTAGCGGCTTTAGTATTCGGTGATGCTGAGGTGGAGTTTACACCCGCTTCGATTATCCCATCCTGATCTGATGACATATGTTTGTTTTCAATATGTTGTGACGAATAAAATGAATTCCTGCGAATGCTCCTTGGAGCCCACATCTCAACAGCTGTGGCATGTTCAATGATTCCTGATTTTTTAGCGAGGAGGTAGTTCTTTTTATGAATCCTCTCTACTTAGTTTGTACTCCAAGATAAATAGTCCAAATGAACTGTTTCAATGGAGACATTGATTAAACTTGTAGAATTTCCTAGGATTCACGGGTTCAATTGTGGTAAGTGAAATAGTACATCGAGAAAAGAGTTATTTATAGACAAATAAACTGATTTGTTTGACTTACATTGCTTATTTATTATTAAGAAGCCATATTAATGTGAGAATATTGGGACTTTTTGATGTAAAAAAATAATTTATTCGAGTGTAATTTTTTTAATGTAAAAAAACATGTTCTCCTTTATGCACACCTTCATACAATTGTTTTTCAGAAAATATAAAGTCCACGGAGCACAATATAATATTTTGTTATAAAATATAACAATGCTATTTGGGTAAAAATTGTTTTCATTACCCAGAAAAAAACCTAACATCTTCAATAATATGCCATCATTTTAAAACAACAAATTAAATATTCATAGTAAATAATTTGAAAGTTTTGACAGAAATTTACATTTCTTAAATAAGCCTATAGATTATTAGCGTCAAATAAGATCTACTTTATACCGAAAAAATAGGTATTTCAGTATAATTGTACATTTAATGTTACGAGAAAAAAAACTTATTTGCTACAAATCACATA
Source organism: Galerucella calmariensis (assembly GCA_910591675.1). Lineage (NCBI taxonomy): Eukaryota > Metazoa > Arthropoda > Insecta > Coleoptera > Chrysomelidae > Galerucella > Galerucella calmariensis. The sequence goes on along the minus strand of CAJUYG010000087.1, from coordinate 17,447 downwards.
TTTCTTCACTCGTAAGAAATCACATTAGCCTACAAATTATGTGGCAATTGAAACAAAGAATTATCACCCCACCCTTCCCTATTATTCAATAACAGTCACCACATGTATACGTTTGGCGTCAGTCTGCATGTTAAATTATATCAGTTGTTGCAATTTTACTAAATATTTTGTTTTTTGTATGTATGTGGTTGAAGTGCTATGGACAAAAATAAGTTTAATAATAGAATGAATGAATTGTTAAACTCATGGCGATTACAAGAATTGTGAGATATCTTTAAAAGTAAGGAGATAAATGACAATTATATTAAAGTAGGTAGAAGTAACAAGCTGGCAAAATGTACCTCAAACATACACATTTCTCAATTAAACCTGTCAGATCTACTCCAAGAACTCGAAAAAACTACTATGGGGAAAGCATTTATGAGCACACAAGGCTATCTTGTGGATACCATTGTTTGTTATGTTTTAGATCATTTTATAAATGTATAGTAGGTATCCATTTTAAAAATGTATAGTTTTCTTTTCAATAGATCAAAACATTCAGCAGCAAGTTTTTTATTCCTATCCTGCTTTCCTACTAAACAGTTTTATGCATACATAGAGACCATTAATTTTTTTTAGATTTAAACATGTTTGTCATAAAAATACTGTAATTTTAATCCGTGTCCAGACTAACCATCGACCAATTCGATCGACTAATCTACACATACAAAACGAAAGTCAACTTTGTTGTTCGACATAGTCTGGAAACGGCTTAGACAAATATTCGTGAAAAATATATTTTCCTAAGTAACCTATTTATTTAGAGAACCGTGTGGAAGTTACCTATACTGCTTAATAGGTACACCGTGAACTTTTAATATATCTCTAAATATTTAGAAACATTTCAAAATCTCACTGTATTGAATAGTGCATGTAGGTAACTTCCATAAACAAAAAACAATACCATAAATAATTCGGTTTTTCACTATAAGGCAATATAATGTTTATGAAAATTATGGTTTGTTTATGATAAATATGTTGAATTTTGGTGAAAGTTAATAGTTATCTTGAAGAAGGAACATTTGTTTCCAACAAAAAATATAATTTGCTAGGAAGATACATTTTTTAAGAATAAAAAACATTTCGTCAACCCAGACAATATACTTTTTTATCAATATCAATCAATAATTTCCTCTACTGAGCTTTAGGCTGGACATTTTTTTTGTTTTAATTCCCCTTGTAGCTTTATAAATTTTAGCGCAATCCAATCGTTGTTCTACATTTCTTTGCGAAAACAAAACAAACAAGACAAATAAAAGAAGAATCTCATTTAAGCCTACTTCCAGTAATACTCAAACAAAAGGTCTATCATCAAAACGAAATTGTGTCTTACACTCGTCTGGTCGAATTAAGAAACTAGACTTGCTTTTCTTGTTCTCGTCGTTCAATCGTTCTCTAAAGGAAAAGAAAAAAAAATCCAATTAGGAGACTTACCCAGAATCTAACTGAGCAATGAGAGAAAACATTGAATAGTCTTTGTAATCCTTCGTTACGGACACTTGTGAAAATTTAAAATTATTAAACTTTATAGAATTTCGTCCTAAAAGTTTCGCAATTAGTCGCTCAAGTTCAAAGAAACGGTCTCTCTTTTAGCGGAAGAAGCTACATTTACACCGAAAAGGGGAATAAATTAACATAAAAGTTTTTACGTTTTCCATTTGTTTGTTACCTATAGCAGAACAAACAGTTTCAATTTCACAAACTTCACTTTATAGCGGTCTATTTTAAATACAATGAAATTAGACAAGAAGGCAAAGCGCTGGATGTCAAGTTAAGTAATTAAAAACTAACAAACAATCCAAGCTACACTGAAAGACTTTACAAAAACAAACATTTGAAGTATCTTTCTACAAAAAACACTCTCAGCATAAACATACAGGGTAATATTTTTCGATAACAACACGCGACAGGAAGCTATTTTTCGAGATTGCATGCCATCTAGTAGTAGGAGGTGTAACTTACCTCAGAAAAAATGCAGAACGTAAAGCGACATAAACTACAATGTCTTGAAACATTAAGCTGAGCGCTTATTAAATTAGAGAATAAAATCTGATTTGCATCATGTGTCTAGGAGACATGTAATGCGACGATAGTTGACCAACTAACTAACGATGTGAGGGGCGTTTCAATAGTTGATCTCGATCGGTAAAGTAGATCTAACGCTTAAGAATATAAAAATAGCAGAAGGTGTTAAAGATTTGAGGGGCATTGCCGTTGGAAGCAATAAAATTCCAGATATGTTTTTGTATTCATTTATCACACTACTGATACTGTACGACTTATAGTAACAAGACGTAACGTCCCTCCTTCATTATTCCTGCAGTATAAGTACATTGAGTACAATTTGTGTATTATTCAGTCTTCTTTTGTGCTTTTCAAGTAGATTCGAGGGTTTTTGAATTATTTCGAGAACCGGCGACCGTTTCGGGCTGTACATTGAATGCTTGAATTTGAAATCAGAACCTTCAGAAAAAGTTGAGTGCAATACTCGAGACAGACTCAATATTATAATAAAGTGTGATGGACTCTGTTTCACATAAGAAGAAGCCACGTGGTCTTTACAACAATTTCAAGCATACGACTGCGACTTCACGTTGGCTGTTCTCACGTGAAACGCAGTCTAGTAAGATATGTGCCATAAAGAAAAAAAGTCTTATTTAAAATCGGCTGAATAATCTAGCAAATTATTGAAAAGTGCTGAAGACGATGGACATTTAAAAACGTTACCTTCGCCCAGAATTCTCACAAACGTAGCTTTTTATAAACGCCAACTTTGATTATATAATATGGGTATACATACTTCAAAAACTAATAAACGTTATTGTTATGTTTGCTTTGAGGGAGATGCAGGCCATGGTGCACACGAGGTTGGATCTATCTGGTTTATTCAGGTACATTATGAATGACTTAGATATGCAGTCCTGCAAATCTCCAATTCTTTGGTCGAGCAGTTGTGGAGTACAAAACAGAATAATCGTACTCATGTTAAAATCAGCTTTTGATGTCCATTTATCCTTGACCAATATTAATTTGATTTTTGACATCTGGTCACAGTTTCCTCCCAAATTATCCTGATTTAAGAGGCGTAGAGAGTAATGAAATTGCAACAGAGCCTCTTTTCTCCAGATAATCGCGTAACATTCATGAGGGGGTGAATAGAAGATTAGACGTAAGGAGCAATGAGATCAGCTGGTTCAAGTTTAAGGAGAAGAAATTGAAACCTAATATGTTGAATGACGTAAATGGAACACTGATTAAGTTGAGAGAGCGCCAATGAAACAATAGAAAGTTTGTAGAAATTAAGAATATAGAGAAGAGCTCATTGTGAATACCCCATAATTAATAACAATAATATCAATAATTCAGCTAACATAATTCTTAGAAACTTGACAATACCGTATGTTAAGGGTTTATCAGAAATAATTAAGAAAATTGGTAATCAATTCAATGTTCGAACTAGCTTCAAATCTAACAATACATTGAGATCTATACTAACAAAGCCAAAAATTGAAGAACAATCTTCAAAAAATTGCATATATCGGATATCTTGTGAATGCGACAAATTCTATTTAGGTGAAACATCTAGACCATTGAAAGTCCGAATGAGTGAACATAAAAAATATATCAAAGATAGGAAGTTCTTTAAGTCAGGCATTTGTAAACATGCTTGGAAAGAGGGGCATAAAATTCAATGGAATTCGACAAAAATAATATTGAATATTGAAATCAAAGAAAGTGCTTTAATACAACTAAATGCAGATAAATGTGTATCCAGTATTTCAGTCGAATGTAGTCAAATTTGGTTACCAATGTTAGTAAGAGAAATTTCCAATAATCAATTACCTGCGTTATCAGGATAGCATCATAAGTTTTTATCCAGGTTTTCTTATGATTCCTTCGTTAAAATCTTAGATTTCTTTGCCCTATAACCTTGAGCTTGCCGTTTCAATGAAGAACGAAGTTTTGAGTATGTAGATATATCTACATTGTGTTTAAGTGCAAGGGTTGACTTCAGCATTGAATAATTGGCCCATAATGTTGAAGATTTCATCTTTAAACAAAGGTCTAGGAAGTATGCCATTACAACATTTTCTGAGAAAGAACTCGTATTTTTACTCATGCGATAATCCATAAAACGTCTGTATGCATTTTCGTACTTTTCTCTTGATTTCTTTGGCAATGAAGCAGTATTCACTGCCTCAACCAGCTCTGGAGGAGTCCCAGGAATGGAAATTTCATCATCACTTATCATTTTACTTTCGAGAACACCAGCAATTAAATTTATAAGCGTCAAGTTTGACAATTCAACCTCAATACGTTTCCATAGTAACCCAAGTAATTTTATTAGGAATTTCAAAGCACCATTTATTTGGGAATAAAGTTATCGCGTTTTTTTTTAAATCAATCAATATCTGTCGAATTTTAAACGATTTGCGGAAAAATAGTATGTTTACCTCGTAGGAAAAGCCACATTCCTGGACTCTGTGTTGCTAAGTCTCGGCTTGTGCCTCGATTTAGCAATTTTCACAGTCGTCCAGGAATGTTAAGCTTTTCCTACCCGGTAAACAATGTACTATTCCTCACATAAATAATTGGAAACACATTGTTTATCGGGAATGAATTTATATAGAAATCTTAGTGACAATTAGTATTGTCGCCACCAAAAATAGAATTTTTGAAAAGGTAGAACTTTTTCAAGACAAATTGAAAGGGCTAAAAATAGTTTCATTTCATTCATCCCATTGCAGTGCAATTGGGTCATTTATAATTTCAAATTAAATATTAATCAGCTCTTAGACTTAGATGAATAAACGTTCTGAATTTTTGAATTCAAATTTATTTCTTTGCGCCATTTACTAAAACGCTTACGATTCACTTGCTCAAATTTGAAATTATTAAAACTTTTAAATATGATCTTGGGAAGTTTCACAATTAGTCGCAGAAGTCCATAGGAACGACTGATTTTGAAAAAATAAAACTCGCAATTCGTGTTAAACTTTTTCAAGAAAATTGGTTTCTTTAGGGAAAACTATTTTAATTGGTAAAGTTAAAATGTTTTCTCAGGCATGAAACTTTTTTTTATGCAATAAGTGTTGCCTTTTTATAAATTTAGTATTACATGGAATTTTTTTCATTTTTCAACAAATTTACGTTGAATGGAAAACTTGACAAAGCTGTTAATAGTAATAATGCAGAAAAACTCAATTCATTTTAAGCGGCTGTAAGCGCATTCCTACTTCATAAGAAATCAGTCAATATGATGTCAGTACAGCACCCATACCATATAATATATCATCTACTATGATTGACGGAGGATATTAAAAGTGACAATTCACATTATGCCTGCTCCACTAGTTTGAGTTTCTTGTGGTGGTCATTTAGGCGGTAGTGTCCTATCGAGACAATTGTCAAAACTCAATGAGTTGTAACAGGTTAACCCACTGGTCTCAGGTTTAACCACTATTCAATAGTTGCCACATCACCACTTGGCGTCACCAAGGTATCACTACAAATCATGTTTTCAAGTTGGGGGATTGGGATAACTGCAGGCACTTTTTCATCGTCTCTCTTCGCCAAATCGTCTTCGATACTCCTGTTAGCCGGAAACTTATTTGTTTATTTCCCACGATTCTGAATATTATTGATTTTGCAGCGTGATTTAGTAGTTAAAAAATGACGAACCCGTAGTTTATGTATAACAATTTCTTTCGTTTACAGAATTATTTTATATAACAGTCGTTTTTCGGTTCAACTAAAACATAGTTCTGAGTAAGTGATTACAAAAGCATTGTTGGAATTTGTTTTGGATTTATTGAAAATGTGTTCCCATATGGAACCGCTAGGAGCTTTGCGGTCAAAGCCAATATATTCTAATTTCGTGTCAACCTACTAAATGTGAAAAAGTTACGCTACTGATTCGAAATCGGATGACAATTTTACAATATGGAGCTGGATTTGACAGCTGCAACTTCACATGGGCTCATTTTACGTGAGAGTCCTCTAATAATGTTTGTACAAAAAATAACGATATCTCATCAAAAACATAAATGAGAAATAGGAACCAAGTTCAATAATATATGCCTTCGTTCGACAAAAGAAATGAGATCTAAATGGATGCCAAGTTCAATATGGTCAATCCTGGAATTTTTTTATAACAACATTTGAAATTTTAAACAATAACTCAAAATATCATTACTTCTCATAACTTAGGATGATATATTGAAGCCCTAGCTAGTTTTCATATACGAATTATTATATTATACCCTTCTAGGAACTAGGTATTCATCATATTATTATGTCTTTTCCATTACTATTTAAGTGAATTAGGTTAGGTTGGCTTAGGTTTGTGGTGAGTGGGTCTATAAGGCCCTCCACTGCGACTCGCAAGAGTCCATTGTGGCTCACACCTATTCAGATTTCACCAAACAAATTCAGCTTCTTAACAGAACCGATTAGTTTATTTGGTGAATGATATTTCAGGTCCGTGGGCGAGAGAAAGACCCTGCCAAACATCAGATACCTAATTCGAGCCGCGGCGAGGCAAGCACAAATAATATGCTCTGCTGTTTCATCATCTTCCAAACAAAGACCGCAAGTCGGATCTTCCGACAGTTCAAGCTTTAGCATATGATGATTCAGATGACAGTGGCCTGTACCTGTTAGACAACGTAGGTTATGCCTAATATGGTCTAACATTTGTTTGGAGACATACTTTGAAGGATGTATAAAAGCCTTTGAATGAACCAATCCTGGTAAATTATGCCAGAAGTCTAAAGCCTTAGCTAGTTTTCATATACGAATTATTATATTATACCCTCCTAAGAACTAGCTATTCATTATATTATTATGTCTTTTTCGTGACTGTTTAAGTGAGTACTTGATAATAATTCGTATATTTGATCTGGCCAAGTCAGACCTAAAGTTTCAATATATCCTAAGTTATGAAATGAAATTATATTTTAAGTTGTTATAAAGTGTTTTATGTCATCATAAATAAGTTTCAGGACTTACCATTGAACTTGACACCCATCTAGATCTCACTTCTTCTGTCGTTGATGTCAACAACCTTGGTATATCATTATATTGAACCTGGCTCTCATTTCACATTAATTTGAGTGTTTTAATGGGATCTTATTTAGCTCCGCTACACTGAAGCTGTCAATTATGGAACTCCACTGTTTCACCCAACTAGCAAAATGGAATTCTAAGAGGACTGAATTGTTGTATAATACTCGAATAGCGTTGTTTTAAGGACTTTTTATTTCTATTAAGCCTTTTGTTGCGATAATTTTGTTTTTTAAAGAAAATTGTTGTATTAAACGATTCCATAGTGACTTTTACAATAACGCATTATACGATCATTTCTTTTAAAATGATATAATACATTATAAGACAGTTTATACAATATCAAAAATATCATTTTATAAAACTTTCATAACTATTGTATAAGAGTTCTATAATATACTATATAACTAACAGCTACAACATTATAAAATAGTTACTTAAGCTTGTCTTATTGAAGCTGTATAATGTTGTATAATAAATATTGTATAGCATTCAATTGCGCTGCATTATAAAACACTTTTTTCTACTACCGTGTGTAAAGTACGTACTTTAGACACATTTTCGAGTGCGTAAAACTTTATTTTACGCACTAGTGCGTAAAGAGTTTTACTTTACGCACTAGTGCGTAAAGAAAAAATTCCAATATGTATGTAGTTATAGATATCTAGTCTTATAAAAATATAGGTATAATAAACGGATATTAAATCTAAGTTTTTTTCATAAATTGGAGATAGAAACCTATAGAATTCGGTAAAGTAACCTAATAATTATTGTTAAATAATTATTGAGTACTGGAAATAATACGGTAAATAGGTATAAGTTGGCGGTGAGTGACTGACATTTCTTTGTGAATTGAATCTGACATTTAAAATTTAAATTGAGATCTTCCGACTATACCTAGAGTAAGCAATTGTATTTTATATTCAGGAATTGAATATATTCAGGAATTGAATACTAGTGCGTAAAGAAAATTACTATTAAACTTTTGTATTTCAATTAAATATTCGCTAGTAGAAAAAATATTGTATGCAATTCGTGTGTAAAGATCTTTTTTTCGACTCATGTGATTGTCGCATTCGCCTGCGGCTCATGCGACAATTTTCACATTCGTCAAAAAAAAGACTACTTTACACACTAGTTACATAAATAACTATTTAGTTGTATAGTGCCTAAATATTCTTCGTTATAAAACAGTTAACATATACCGTTCTATTTTACAATAAAATATTGTTTAAGGCATTTCTTTGGGATAAAATTGTTGCTTTATAAATCGCCAAGCTTAAATAAGCAATTCTTGTACCGCTTTCGCCGCCATTATGAGCAATTGAGTTGGCAACATGAAACTATATTGAAAAATAAGACTTTTTCATCATTTAGAGAATTATATTGTGAAAGAATATCCATATGAAGTGATAAACTATTAAAGTAATAAAAAAAAGTGTTTTAGCATATTCTATTTTATCATTTTTTCCAAGTATCTACTTGAAACTCAACCAGAATTGAAGTGCTTCATTTTTTTGCCAAATATATACCTATAATCTATCAGTAATATTTGCGGCGCATCAAAATTTGTGCTATTAAACCATCCAAATGAAATTATAATTTTTGCTATCGATGTCCGCCCAAGCGGCCCAAGTCGTTTTGATAAGTCTCCATTTCTACAAATGAAATGTATGAGGCACGTTCAAGTTGAAATATAATTTGGTTCTGATATTCTTCACTAAAAAATGAAATGCTCTTATAAACTGCTAGATGACAAAATGTTTCCATTGTGCCCGAAATAACAGCATTATGAAAAAATATATTGCATTATACAACCATTTTGTAAGACCTTCATAGTGCCGCTTCAATCCCACTTTATAGATGTGACTACATGACACACTATTAAATTATTTTATAGTACCTGTATAAATGATTATAAAACAGTCATATAAGAGTTGTATAAACTTTTAATAGAACTGTTATACAACCAAACAGTTGTATAGAAATGGGCCCTTTTCAGTTGTATAAGGATCATTTAATTGTTTTGTAGACCGTTATAAGAATTTAAGTATCCTATAAGACATATCTTGTAGCTGTTTATACAAACCTCATCGAATTTAAATTGCTACTTGGGCATCGTTCCAGAAATGGTATAAGAATGCTTGAAAAAACCCATTGAACTAGGTGAGAGCAACATTGCCACCTAACTATGGACTTCATGAATAGGAGGAAATGTAAAAGCCAGAATCCTTTTGCGGTATAACCTCTTCAGAAACTATACCTATCGTTTAGGTCACACCCCAAGATACGTACATATGTACAATCAAAATATTTCTGACGCATTTTACCCAAAAACTTCACATTTTGACATTTCTTTTTAATATGTTTTTGTTTTAAAGATACAAAACTATTTATTTTGTGTCACCTCACCCTGTACAATCCCCTAGATTCCCTAGAACTAATCGACCCTGTAACAATACCATCTGAGAGAATACATGCAACTTTTCTCATAAATAACTTATCGATAAAAAATTGTATCAATCTGTTGGAGAATGGAAATATTTATTCAGGTGTAATTCACCCTGTGAACCGACCGAATTGTGTCATTTCTGTAGGCAAGAGTAACGAATCGAGGACAAAGGACAAAGATGCGAGCGCAAACAAAAATTCCAACAAAGGTTCAGTTATCTTTGATAGATTTCCCAGCTAGTTTCAGCTTGCTTATTTCTCTTCCTACAACATATCAAATCAAATAATCGGAAAAATGAAATTTAAAATACTCACTTTGTCTTAGAAATTTCAGAAATGTGTATCTCTTATGCTCAATCTCACCAACCTAATATCAGGTAGTTCCTAACTAAGTAATTCCTAGAAAATGCCTGATTGCTTAATCGGATTCCACCAACTTACAAGATACTCACCTAACTAAACATTGGATTCGGATTTATTTTTGCGTATAATTGGTATCACTGCTTAATTTTAACTAACCTAACAAATAGTGATGAAAGAAGAAAGGTATCTCAAAATTTTTCAAATTTAGGTCAAGTGTCCCACTTTGTTCATTCTTCAGTCTTTGAAAAAGTACTAGTGAGTACTTAGTCACATTTTTGTGATTAAATGCTCTGTTTTATTGTTATTGCTTATAACTACTTTCTGATTTTTCCCGATGTTCGATATTATTCTTCTCATTTTTGTATCCAATCCCTTTCTGCTGATATTCTCCAGTTTTTTTAAGTGTTGTATCAAAGGCTTTTTTAAGAACCAGGAGAGTCACAAATAATTTGTTTTTTATTTTACTGATTTTTCTGTCAACTGTTCAATAGTGAATAATGTGGTCTTGGGTGCTTCTTCCACTTCTAAATCCACTCTGTTATTACTCCAATATATTTTCTTTTGTTGACTTAATTCTGCTCTCCAATATTCCTTAAACATTTTCATCGTGGTTAATGATTGTTACTTCACGATAGTTATTGCATCGTTTCACATAGCCTTTCTTGAAAATTGGTACAATTAGTGTCCTTTGGTAGTGTTTCATCTTTTAGAAATTTATTGAGAATTCGTAACATCATATCATATCATTTTTTATAATTTATGATATGACTTGTTCATTATCTTGGCATTAAGTTCTGTTATAATTTGTTTTATTTCTTCTTCATATTACTCAACCTTTCTGCATATTAATTTGGATTTGTTCCTTTTTTTCTTTTGAATTATCCAATATCTAATACCGATTGATTCCTGGAAATATTAATTAGGAAGAGCCTTAATTTAACCTAAAAAAGATATTTACTTAACCTATAACTTTCATATTCAGGAGCATTCTCAATTACCTCTAGAAGAGCTATTCGTTACATTTATGGCTTGAGTAGTAGGGCGCTTTGCAAATTCTATTTCGAAAAATAGAATATTTCAACTCTTTCCTCCCCATTTGTTTTGGAATCCATGTGTTCGGTTCGGAAACACATTCACAATTTAACCGAGGGACCAATTCAGAATTTCCGATATTCATTCATTATTGAACCCACCTCTGATCTGGTGGAAAACTCCATCACCTTCAATGTCAAATAATTAGCTACCTTTGGAATAAAAAGTAGCAAATACTTTTGCTTAGTTCCGGAAATTGACAAAGACATTTCTGCTTATTCAGTGGTAAAATCCTACAATCTACTCTAGACTTTTGAGTAACATTGGCATAATTCAATATTTTCTGTTTAGAATGGTGTATGATATTACAATATGGTATAATAAAATGTTAAATTTCTATATTAAATGTTATGTTTTGTATTATTAGTATGGTATAGTCGGTATTTCAATCTTTTTTTTTTCATATTTCATTCTATTTTTTGAGTTATGTCGCTTTGTCTCCAGCAAAATGTTTCAGACAACATCTTATTTTTGGAATTAATCGCTAACTATATGACTTAAAAAAATAGTGGGAAGAAAATTCATCTAGTCTGGGTGTAACGACATCGTGGTAAAGACGAAAATGAAAGAGTAGTCCACGAAGCAAATGCAGCTCGTCCAATAACTAAGTTAACTGAAACCCAATCATTATCACTTCACTTAATAAATATCTACACACGTTGGGAAAAGTATTATCATGATATAACAAAAACAGCAATGAGCATTTCCATTTATATCCTCAATTCCCCAGTAGAAGTAACCTCTCAATTTCGATTATATCAAAAGACATCAGGAAATTGTCATTCTCTAAAAGGTGGATCATGGACGTTTTCAAGCTCACCTCCACAAAATAGGAATTTCCAACACACCTCAACCATTTTTTTAATGTGAGGATCTACTGGTAGAAAGAACAGAAGTTTATAATTCCCCCATTTCCTACAACTTCCCCATGCCTGTTAATTAATGTTTTATTCTGCGGAAATGCTATTTTTGAACTACACATACTAGTGCTAAATTGGAAAAATCGACTTTCCGCTCTTATTATTATCCAGACCTTCTATATTCCCTGTGGTTAATGGACAATGTCCGAGACCATCTCAAACATATACACACATATCGCTCCATCCATAAAATTGTGAAGTTTCTCTTGACAATGGAGCTTATAACCCTCTACAAAACGTACAAGATGATAACCGAGAAATGTCAAGCTAGATATTTGTTAAACAGTTAAAGCAGACCGATCAAGCTGTCCTGATATAAGGTATTTCCTATCTCTCCTTGTGTCTGTTATAACTTGCAATTTAACCCACTGGTATTACGACTAGTATTGAAAATGTATTTATCCACGTTACATTTCTGAGATTCATATGTATACTAAATTTCAAATCTTCCAATTTTCTTCTATAAAAACAACATAATAACGGAATTGTTTGCAGTTTCTTGGAGCAAAATGGAAAGGAAGTTCCACAGTCTTGTTTTAAAACTACAACAAACGAGATTCGATAAACATCTTCCTTCCAAATAAACTCATTTCCTTTTCTCGAAAAAATCCTGTTGTTTCAATTCGAAATTTTTATAACAATACCGTACGATCATATCTCCCAGAGAAAAAAAATACCTTAACAATTCTTGAAACAACGCCAATTCAGTCGAGATATAAAGGCCAATATTGTTTTAGGGTAGGTTACATTTTGTAAGGAAAATCCAAACAAAAATGTTGCTTGAACTTTTATCTTAATGAGACAGTTTCCAGTGTTCAAACCGCGAATACAGGTCACCGAAGCGGTTCAAGATACTCTATTTATGGGGTCTTACGAGGGAGTTTCGTTGATTTTGTTAATTCATTTTATTAAGTAATAACTAACAAATTACCTCGTATATATGATTGAGAAAGAATTTCAATTGTGTATGTGAGATAACAATCTGTATTATCTTTCGTGTGTTCTTATTTCTTTTTCTTCTTTATTCTTTTCTTATCAAGCTCGCAATTTCTGCTTTAACATGCTTTCAACTGCGACCCATTCACGAGGCATTACTGTAACTACCAGGCTTCAACACCAACTGTCAACAAAGGCAACGGCAAGATGTATTGAAGGAAAAATTTTGATTCCTTTAACAAGAAGACAAAATGTCAGCTACAGTAGCGATATAATATGATGGATTTTAAAGAATCGGTTTCATAATGTACTGCCGCCACTCGATATTGAGAAAGCAGCTCAAAGTTCAGTGGAAAAAATAAAATATTTAATACTTTTATGAAGCTACAAAGTTTTTGTGATATATTTTCCGAAAAATAATAACTGAACAATTAAGAAGAAACAACTACTTACATAATTCAATTTACAGGAAACTGTAATTAAGCATATATTCTTATAGTTACAAACCGATGGGTTTGTGTCATCATGTCACTGTTGGAACGACTTTGAATTTCCTCTACTTGGTACACCGAGAGAAGAGTTATTTATAGACAAATAAACTGATTTGTTTGACCCCCCTTTGTTCAAAACTAACATTGCTTATTTATTATTAAGAAGCCATATTAACGTGAAAATATTGGGAAATTTTGATATAAAAAATGATTTATTCGAGTGTAATTTCTTTAATGTAGAAAAATGTGTTCTTCTTAATGCACACCTTCATACAATTGTTCTTCGGAAACTATGAAAGTCTACGAAGCACAATATAATATTTTGTTATAAAATGTAACGATGCTATTTTGGTAGAAATTGTTTTCACAACCCAGAAAAAAACCTAACATCTTCAATAATATTCCATCACATTAAAACAACAAATTAAATATTCATAGTGAATCATTTGGAAGTTTTGACCGAAATTTACATTTTTTAAATAAGCCTAAAGATTATTAGCCTCAAATAAGATCTACTTTATACCGAAAAAATAATTATTTCAGTATAATTGTAAATTTATTGTTACGAAAAAAATACTTATTCGCTACAAATCACATATTTCTTCTCCCGTAAGAAATCACATTAGCCTACAAACTATGTGGCAATTGAAACAAAGAATTCTCACCCCACCCTTCCCCATTTTTCAGTAACGGTCACCACCTGTATACGTTTGGCGTCAGTCTGCTTGTGAAATTAGATCAGTTTTTGCAATTTTACTAATTATTTTGTTTTTGTGAAGTATGTGGTTGAAGTGCTCTGGACAAAAATGAGTTTAATAATAGAATGAATAAATTGTTAAACTCATGACGATTACAAGAATTGTGATATCTTTGAAGGTAAGGGAATAAATGACAATTATATTCAAGTAGGTAGAAGTAACTAGCAAGCAAACCTGTCAGATTTACTCCAAGAACTCCGAAAAACTACTATGAGGAAAGCATTAATGTGCACACGGATAGACAAGGTTATCTTGTGGATACCGTTGTTGGTTATGTTTCAGATCTTGTAGGTATGTTTAATTTTAACAATGTATGGTTTCTATTTTATAAATGTATGGTATCTATTTTAAAAATGTATAGTTTTCATTTTAATAGATCAAAATATCCAGCAGCAAGCTTTTTATTCCTATCCTGCTTCCCTACTAAATACTGTAATTTTAATCCGTGTCCAGACTAACCATCGACCAATTCGATCGACTAGTCCACACATTCAAAACGGAAGTCAACTTTCTTGTTCGACATAGTCTGGAAACGGCTTAGACAAATATTTGTGAAAAATATATTTTCCAAGTAACCTAATTATATAGAGAACCGTGTGGAAGTTACCCATACTGCTTAATACTTCTTGAACTTTTAATATATTTCCAAATATTTAGAAACATTTCAAAAGCTCAGTGTATTGAATAGTGCAGGTAGGTAACTTCCATAAACAAAAAACAATACCATAACTAATTCGGTTTTTTAGGAAAATATATTTTTTCACTATGAGGCAATATAATGTTTATGAAAATTATGGTTCGGTTATGATAAATATATAGAAATTTTAGTAGAAATTAATAGTTTTCTTGAAGAAGGAAGATTTTTTTCCAACAAAGAAATATAATCTGCTGGGAAGATACATTTTTTACGAATGAAAAACATATCGTTAACCCAGACAATATACTTTTTAAAAGTAAAGTAAAGAAATATATTTTACCGATACAATACATTTTTTTATGATAAAGAAATGTAATTATGCCATAGAGTGATTTTTTTATAATAAAACCATAATTAGCTTGCAAAAATAAGTATTTGTTATTGGAAAACTACTACATTCAATTCAAATGCTTTCAAAGATTCATATAAATAACTATTTCGTCATTATACCTCAATAAATGTTGTTTGAGACAAATATGATACATTTTTACAAGAAGAAATGTAATTTTCGATAGATAACTAACTCATTCTATTGATGACAATAAATGTGTTTTTATTCATCAACAATATAACTTTCCGAACAAATCCTTCCTTAACGACAAATTAAATATTAGTTAGGCCATATGGAAAATCATATTTATCTGACATAATAAGATTTTGATTTTCACAAATAAATCTTTTTCTCGGTGTAATTTGTATTGGAATAAGCTCTCAGAGTCCCGGAAGGAAGAGTATATACCATGTACTGATGAGCTGCATATACGCCAAAATAGTCTACAAGTGATGTTGTCCCTTCTAGTTACAAACGGAAAATTTGGTTAGATCATACCGACCCCATTAGCTTCGGAGTGTCATTATATGTCTTTTTGGGAATATAGCTCGAGAGATAGTTGTTTCTTCTCATTAAATCTATCATTCTTCGATATCTCTTGGTAAAACGCTTTACTAAATACAATTTACAGAAAACTATCGATTGATTGGTTCGGTACCATTAGTCAGGGGCTTAAAATTCTCGATACCTGAGCCTTCGGGTTTTTTGTACTCTTGGTCGTGCCGTTTATGTTTATATGGCTCATCACTAGGTCCTTCTTGGAGGAATCTCCAATGAGATGATGCCTTACAATTCCTCCTCTCCCATGCACAATTGACGGATAGGTTGCTCCCCATATACGCCAATTGTATGCATGAGGTACAGTGAATGGGGAGTCAACCCGTCACATTCTGCATCTGACCCCTGCTGAGGCTTCATATTCCATTATTCAGCATATTTAAGAACTTTTTGACCAGGAGTGTGCCGTGTTTCTGTTTTGGCACGTTGAAACGTTAACTTTGTTGGTTCAGATATTGAAAATGTGCAATTATCAGTTCAGAATTTTGATTTTTGGTGGAATAGTATAGTATATACAGGGTGGGGCAATCTTCTGACATCGGAGGATTACATCGTTGTGGTGAGATATAAAACTTTATAATTTTGTGTAAGCTAATACAGTTACTGAGGGCACATTTTGAAAATACTTTCGACTCTACAGGGTGTTCCAAAACCACGTAGCAACACAAACTTACATTTTTTTAAATGGAACGTACTATATTTCGTTCAAGAATCGGAAAGATCTCACCGAGAGCTTTACAAAAATATAGCACTCTAATATATTATAAGGGTGTTTTACAAAGATATGGCCAATTATTAACAAACAGACCTCCTCTTTAATACTCTGCAGTAAATTTTTTTTTATTTTAATATCAAACTGCATCAACCACTGAAGGTTATTAGCAGTGGGACAATACAAGAAACAAGGTTTTAGTTAGCAATAAAATACAATACAATACATACAGTTATGTGGTAGGTACCTTAAATTCTAGAGCAAAGATTAGTTTGGTTAAGGAACCCTAATACGTTTTCTATGTTGTGATTTTCGTTTAGTATGTTCTCTAACGAACCTTTAATGCCGTGAAGTTCTCTTTGTAATTTTAATTTAGGACACTGCACTAATATATGTGATACACTTAGTTGCACATTACACATGTCACATATGGGTGGAATGTCTTTTGAGAGTAAATGCTGGTGGGTGAGTCGTGTGTGACCTATTCTAAGCCGTGTGAGAATCGTCTCTGCTCTTCTAGTTCTCGGCAGGTTAGTCCATGGTAAAGTGGATTTCTTGATTTCTCTCAGTTTGGTTGGAGAATGTGTCCAAAGCTCTTTCCAGTGGTCACCGATTTTTTTTCTGAAGGTCGTTTTCAAATCTGAGCTGAGAATTGAGGATTCTGGGAGTGGTAGGGAGTTGTTAGTGGCTGTCTGCTTGGCAGCTGCATCGACACATTCATTTCCATCGATTCCGATATGTGAAGGGACCCAAAGTATCTCTATTATTTTATTTGAACTAAGGATGTGATGTATTTGCTCTTTAATTCGCATAATTAAGTAATTGGTTGGATACATTTGTTCGATGCTCTCGATAGTGCTTAGTGAGTCAGTGATTATGAGGAAGGATTTTGAAATATGATCGATGCAGTGCTGTGTCGCCTTATAAAGAGCATACAGTTCCGCTGAGAATATACTGTAATCATCAGGTAGTTTGTATCCATAGGTGCCACTGTTTGTTACTACTGCTGACGATGTCCCGTGTTCAAGTTT
>CAJUYG010000086.1:373064-445072 GCA_910591675.1 Galerucella calmariensis | reverse complement strand
GCAATCTGTATATAAATATAAACTTGAAACAATATCCGATACAAAACTCAAAGTACATAGACTTCGCAAATAACTATGATTAACTACACGCGAGTAATGAAAAAATACACAATTATCAACTTACAAACAATATTGATGACTGATGGTTACTACTCTCCTTGTAAACATTTCAATTTCTTGAGAATTTATAATTGATAAATGTTAATAGTTGTAGATATTCTACTGACATCGAAAAATACACGGCCTTTAAGTATAAGTACCATTTAATATTCTCAAGCTCAGATAAGGAGATAATAGACTTATAAAATTTTAAATATTTAGTTCAAGCAAACACCTATATACAGAGAGAAGTGAAAGTTTGTTAAATAGGAGGAAGATAAATGTTGTGAAGACTGATTAAACTATAAGGAAGAAATAGTTAAAGCAAAGCGAAGGAATAGAGATTTGAGGCGACAGTATAATCAGAGAATAGTAATAAATAAGAGGCTGTAATTGGGAAATGTATTACATCATGGTTTTGGAAACCAGTAGATGGAACTAGGAACTACTGCCGCTGAATCAAAAAAAAATTCAGCCTTATAATGCAGCAGACTAGGAACTGCAAGTAAAAGAAGAATATTCCTTCACGTGCTTTTTATAGGTTATCTATTATTTTCTCTCTTCTTATTTTTGTTCAGTGTTGCCAGAGATGTTATATCTGTCTTCTTTATACCATTGTTTTACTCACGTCTTATGGCCATTTGCACCAATTGATATTTAAGTAGACTTAAAGTTAGGTGGCGCTTTGAGAAAGTTTTGTTTTGCTCCATGAGCAGCTGGTCATTTTAAGCTCCACCTAGCTAAGCTTAGAAGATCGCTCGCTTAATATCCACTTATCCTCAAAGTGGAGATTTCTAACCTAGCATTCTTGTGTTTTCACTGACACATATGTCAATGATTTTTTTTTCAGGTTTTCGTTTTTCGTCTTCCAATTTCAAGTGTGTTTATTTTTATTTTTGAAGAAGGATGTTCACGAAGGATTTAGGAGTATTGGATATTCTTGAAAATGGATTTCCAAGAAGCCGGTACAACTGTAAAGGATGAGAAAACCTTTTTCCAAAGGTTTCGCTTGACCAAGTTCACAACTCTTAAAAATGCTAGAAGATTCTTTGGAGCATTTTTTACTGTGTTTTCCATTATAAACAATTCTCTTATTTAAAAAACAAGAATAAAATTCTTCGATTTTCAAAGAATTGACTCTTAACAGCTTTTAATACGTTATTTCAAACCACAAAAACGAAAAGTCACTAGAAATCATGGAGAAATAAGTAAAACTCAACTGAAATAGCGAGGTTGACTAATGTATTAAACACTTAGCTAAGAAGCAGAGCATGTATGTATGTATGTGTGTGTTTTGGGGTGACATTCACTGAGACCTAAAAGATTTATTGTGCCCCCTTACTTCTAATCAGTTTCTGAGGAGAGTCTCAGAAACTAGTAGTTCCTTTAATCCTATTTCCCGGAGGAATTTTAGGATGTCTGCAGGCTTCAACTTAGGCAAATGTTCCTCTTCTATCCAGTAATCTCCTAGGTGCTGTGCTCTAGGATTCTGAAGTGCTGTGCAGTTGGAAAGTATGTGGATGGAGGTTTCTTCTTCCATGCCACAAAATCTGCATTCTGCTTCCTCCACTTTTTCAGGTGCCCATTCAGGCGACAATGTCCCGTTAGGATCCCTGTTAAAACTCTTAGCGCAGTTTTACTTTGACTTATGCATTCTTTTGATCTCAACAGGTTGTAGTCACCCAGAAAAGTCTTTGATTGTATAAGCCCTACTAGATCTTCCCAATGGTCAGATCTTCTCTTTTTCTCGCCTTTACTTATTTCTTCCAATATTACATTGGGGCTGATTCCGCAAAAGGGTTGAGGTCGTACTCAAAAACGAAGTATATAGATACAGTTGAAACGATACCCAAAAAATTTCCAAACCACAAAAGCTGAAAAAGCTAGTGAAAATGTATATAAAATGAAACCCAAACTTTTTCATTTATTTATTCGCAAACATCTTTCTCAATTCAATTTTTTTCACTTTGCCCGTCGCAGTTTTCGGAAAGTCCGTCAGAATTTTTACAGTTGTAGGAATTTTAAATGGAGCCACTGCTCCCTCACAGAATATTCGAATGTCTTTTTGAGAAAATTGTTTGTTGTCCTTAACTCTTAAGCACGCACATACTTCTTCGCCAAGTCTTTCGTGTGGCAAACCGATTACCTGTAAATAAAAATTGAATTTAATATTCAAAACCCAAAACCCACTTCATTCACATTTTATTTTGACTTGTGATCCCGATCTCCACGAAAGGCTGCTTCAAGCAATGCTTCTTCATTATTTGTTCGTTGATGTTACCTGTTGCTGTTACGTATTAATGTGACAAGCTGCGCCTCGTCTGTATCATATGCGCGCTGGAATCTTCTTAAATGTGTAGTGATATGAGTTCATTAATTTGAGAGAAAGGGGGGCTTAGTTTATTTGTGTTCAACATACATGAGCTTCAATAATATCCGGATGCGTATTTAAAAAGTCTTCTATTTCTTTCGCATAAATATTTTCTCCACCTCTGATGATCATATCTTTTAATCTTCCCACAATACTGCCATAACCTTGATCGTCAATTATAAAGAGGTCCCTGAAAAATACAGTTGTAAAAATTGGAAAAGGGAGTGAATGTGCCATATATTTTACCCTGTATGAAACCATCCAGCCGAGTCGATTTCTTCACGTGTTTTCTCTTCATCTCCATAGTAACTTGATAATAATGAATATCCTCTAACACACAGCTCCCCCGGGACACCTCTTGGTACGATATTTTTCTGTTCATCAATAACTTTTGCCTCTAAGTGATCTTGTAAGTATCCAACTGTATTTGTAATTTTTTCCCTATCGTCATCTCTTAACGAATGGAAAATTGAGCCGGTGGTTTCTGTTAAGCCGAAAATTGACTGAAATAATAAATTGAACATTTATAAATAGTTCATTGTCTGCCTGTAGCGCTACACAGTCGTGCAGGGATGTTAGGCTTTTCCTCCGAGGTACCTAAACATACTATTTTTCCGCAAATACTTCAAAATTAGAGATATCTTAACTATATTGTTCTCAAAATATAAATTGATTCCTTAAAAACAATATATTTTCAATCATTTATGTATAAAAGTAACAGCTGTGAGGATATATCATTTTCTTGGATGAATAGGAAAACTTGACTTTTTCTTCAAGAAAATTTGTCTGGAATGTCAAAACTTTCTAGCGATTTGCGGAAAAATATCAAACCAGACGAAGTAAAACAAAGCCTTAGACTCACTTTTACTTTCTGAACTCCAAGTAAAAATTTAATTCTATTAAATAAATGCGGCGAACAGGGTGCGCCACCAGTTACAGCTATTTCCAATTTTAATTTTTCATTCCTTCGCTCTTGTAGCATTGTTAAATCTACATACATCGTTGGGGTTCCATAAACCACGGTACATCTAAAAAATATTTGAAACTATTCAACTACTTTTTCAATGTCAAGCTCAAAGAAATTAAAAATTGCTCAGACCTTGAGATTCCTGATATTATTTCAGCTCATACTTACTCGTGTTTTATTATTGCATCTAACTGCTTTTCAACATCAAATTTTTCCGATGGTAGCACAGCTGTTGTGCCAAAATTTATACAACCGACTAAACCTATAATTGAACCATATGCATGAAACAGAGGATTTGGAATACAAACCGTGTGTTGTTTTTCATCGAAATGATTTCGTTTACCGATATAGTAACCGTTATTGACAGCACTAAAATGTGAAAGCACTGGAGCCTTTGGAAAGCCAGTCGTACCCTAAAAAATTATTGATTGTAATAATCGGAAGAGCACTGGTATTGTATTTCTGGTGGGGTACCTATAAATTGGTATTTCGGTTAAACTATGACTAATTTCAAAATAAGTTACCGTTGAAGCATATAAATAACTGATCGTGTCTATTAAAGTGTGTAATATGTTATTAGTTTGACACTTTAACTAGTTATTCTATAAAATAACTAAGTATTCTATAAATCAAAAACCAAAAGAGCTTCTTTGCTTGAATAATTAGAGTTAAAACGTTCTGGCGATCAACAATACAAGGACACTTGCGAAAAATGAATACTTATAGTAAAAGCGCAGACTTCGTCAGGTTCCGTTAAAGGCATAGTAAGGCGTAGTAAGTTCTATCGTTATCATTTGATATTAAAACTAATTTTAACTTAATATTCACAGTATTAGAGGTTTATTTAATGATACTATTATTTAATTTTTCAATCTACTTACCGAAGTAAACATAATATAACATGGGTCATCGATGTCAATTGATGCTTGAGACATTCTCACAGCCGCAATATTATTATCGTCCGCAATATTTAGGATATCGTTATAAGAGTAAGTACCACTGAAACAGAAAAATGTTGGTTCACATTAGGAAAAGCTAATCATTGATAATATTATTTTTTGCGCGATCGATCTTTTTTGTTTATTTACAGCATCGGTTGTCAGGACGGTAGGTTGTGTTTACTGGTTTCTAAGTCCAACACGTCGGTAAGTGATTTACTTACCGGCGTCTTAGCCCTACATACATTTAAGTGGACCCAAATAATATATTACTTCATTCATTACACAAAAGGAACAAAAAAAATAAGATTTATATTTTTTTAATTAACCGAACTGAACAGAACTATCTAAATATACTATTTTTGTTGATAAATAATATCTCGGAAACATTTAGCAACTGCCCAACGATTATTAAATTATATCATTGGCAAGTCGACAACCGCCTACTTTATACCAAAATGCAAATATACACTCAGGTGCAAAAAAAACGGGCCCCCTATTTTTTTCTCAAAATCGGCTATATTTGTTTATTATTTTGGCTTTTGGTTTACACTTTTTATATTTTACCAACAAAGGACTTCCTCCTGGTATAAAAAGACAAGAATATGTTACTTATACTAAACTTAATAAACAATGACATAAATAAAGGAAAAATACATGTATACTTAGTAAAATTTATGTTAACAACAGCAAACTTTAGAGGTACAGAAAACAAAATTTAACAGATAAAATAGACTTTAGTATTTGGTATTCTCTCCTCTAGCCCTAATTATTGCTTGCATACGACGTGGCACTAATGAGCTCACGAACTGCATTCTGAGGAATATTCTCCCATTCTTCTTGAAGAGCTACACGAAGCTCATTTAGAGTGGTTGGTGCTATAGCACGACTTCTATAACACGTCTGCCTAACATGTCCCACACATGTTCTATAGCATTTGCGTCCGGAGAACATGCTGGCCAGTTCATTTTTTCAATGCCAACTTCTGTTAAGTATTCACTGACGCATCTCGCTGAATGAGGTCTAGCGTTATCCTGCACCAGGATAAAGTTATCGCCAATAAATGGAGCGAATGGAACCACCTGATATGCCAAAACTTCCTCAATATACCGTTGTGCAGTCAGTGAGCCCCCATTGATAAACACTAATTCCGTAGAGGCTTCACTTGATATGCCTGCCCATACCATTACGGAACCTCCGTTATGACTCAGCCTAAGGCTAAAAGCACATTCTTGGAATCGTTCCCCATTTCGTCTCCATACTCGTTTTCGTCCGTCTGGTGAATGTAGCGAGAACCTGGATTCATCGGTAAAGAGTATATTACTCCATTGCATAAGATTCCAATTGCTATGTTCACGAGCAAAGTGCAATCTCGCTACTCGGTGACGTGGAAGTAACTTAGGCCCAGTTGCTGGCCTAAAAGCTTTTAACCCAACCTCATGTAATCTTCGGCGAACTGTCCATTTACTTACATTTTTACCACGAACCTCCAGAAGTCGATTTCTTGTCTCTTCTGAAGTCAAATGACGATCCCTTAGAGAATTTAGTACAATAAATCTGTCATCTTGAACGGTAGTTACCCGTATTCTACCACTACCAGGCCTTCTTTTGTGTTAATTCCAGTATCCCCAAAACGTTGTAACACCCTTTGAATGGTAGAACGACTAACATTGAGTAATCGAGCCACATATCTTTGGCTTCGACCATCTTCCACAAGAGCTACTGCTTTAGCACAATAGGTGGCACAATAGGTGGCCTGTTTTTTCTGCACCTGAGTGTATTTTAAACTGATCGAAAAGTATAAATGTCACTTTTCACTTTTCGTTCATTTCGAAGAAATTTAAATTATTTTGTTTGAAATTTATTTCAATATGATCGCGCAAAAAATGGTATAAGCATCTCGAACGTTAAGGGTTTTACCGGTCTCCAGCAAAATTGGAGGCTGAGGGCAGTGAAGCCTCCAAACATTGCTGTCGCCCGGTAAACAACCCTTACCGTACTTGATACTTAATATTCTATAAAACGATAGTTCTCAATTATTTCGAAATTTATTTATTATTTAGGTCTCAGTGAATGTAACCCAGATATCCATACAAACACAACTAATTTACTTACTTACTCAAACTGTTTGTCTCCCAACATAATAACATGTTTTAAGCTGGGTACACTTTGGTTATTGATTGCTGGTGCATTTTTCGATAATTCTGGACATATAGAGCGAATTATATTGTAAAGGTTTCGTTTTCTAAAAGTATTTGGGGCTATAAGAACTTTCATTTCCACTTTGTTTATGGAATACTCTAATTCTTTTTTCTCATAATATGGATTCAATGGTACCTAAAAAAGCTTCTCGTTATGGCAATCGAATATAACATGATTAATGTTCAATCCTTACTAAAGTAGTTTGATAGTTACACTTTCAAGCCTCAAACGATCATCAAGTGCAACAAGTGCTAATTCGCTGCACTTGATGCAGCGAATTAGAGTGGAAACTGTTTGAACAAAATATTATTAGGCATATTCTTAACCAAATAAAAACTTCTCGACATCATTGAACATCCAGAATGGCTGATTACGACCTTTTTAACGTTACTGATTTTTTATTGAATTGAAAAATTTGTAGAACTAGTGGAAATTGTGTTTTTTGACCTCACCAATGCCTTTGACTGTATGAATATAAATATATTATCGAGTAAATTAGAGTATTACGGCATTAGACAGGATCAGTTAAATCTTTTTTCATCTTATCTGGTAAACCGTATGCAATATGTTAGCTGCAATAATGTAGATTCGGATTTGTTACCCATTAACAGGGGAATACCACAGGGATCCGTATTGGGCCCTCCGTTGTTTCTAATTTATGTGATTGATCTTCCAGCCAATTTAGTCTGGTATAGTTATATACAATTTGCGGATGATACTTCCTTCGTAACTGACGAGGAGTCTGACACAAGCTAATGTATCTCTGATATGGAAGAATGCTTTTCAGGTAATGAGTTGAATAAACAAAAAATACAGGAGATTACGTTCAATAGTTTTGCTCGTTAGGTTTGTTCATTATTTTTAATCACCAACTTCATTAATATGTTTAATATGTTTGTATCAACATCAAAGCATATACGATAATTGTATTTTTGAAGTTTTTATATAAAATTATGGTCGTCAATGAAGCTATATATCTATTTACTTACCAATATGAAACCGACTCGTGCACATGCCATAAACGTAACGTACCATTCCACGGAATTGGGAGCCCAAAGACCAATTTTATCTCCCTTTTTTAATCCCAATCTACAAAGTCCAGCACCTAACCTATCGGCTTCGAATAACAGCTCATTGTAGGTCATTGATTTGTTTTGATGACAAGATATCACTGAAGTAGTATAACCAAAATCGATACATGTTTTTTCGAGTAACTGTCCCAAAGTTGTGGCTCGTAATGTTTCTGTTCCGTTATTGTGCAAATAGCTTAATTTGTTATATTTTCTTATTCTGAAAATAAATAATTTTGAGGTTGGGAAACAGTTAAGCTGGTTGATGCAACCGGATTTTTTAATTTGCAAAGGCGATACAGATGTAACTGCAAGCTGGACAAGCATTTGCAGTTGGTATAAGCATACTTGGACATGGAACGAGTGTATGTTAAGTTTGTACAAACTGCTAGATGCATGCTTGAACAATTATTCAACTTTCTGAAAGCAACGTGTAGCGTAAAGTGACATTTGTACCGGTGATTGTGCAAGCATGCTTCTACTGTGTGGTGATGAGTAAATTCTACGATTGATTGTGCAAATGCCGGCATTATGTCGAATCAAAGGAAAAAAACGACAAAAGAGATGAAGTGCTTTAACTTTAACTGCCCGAATGACGCTAGATTTAAATTTTCCAATTGGAATATATATGGAAGTAATAATTGATATAATTTTAATACAGTTTAGTCTTTTTTTTATTATAAACGATGATAGGTAAATAATCATTCACAAACAATTTTATTATGGTAATGAAATCACTAAAATGAATAAAAATTTAAATGTTGAATTCTAAAAATGACCTCAAACTTTGGCCAGTAGTAAAAAGCATTTAAATTTAAAATCGTAAAAAATAACTACACAACTGTTTATATGACGTATTTACGAGTTTATTGATAGTCAATATTGCTTACAAAACCGCATCTTCTTCATTAAAAGAATGAACCCCAATCGTCTATCAGCTTGTCTTGTAATATCTTCTGTATGTTCTTTGTGGCATTACTTATTCTTTTTTCTTATTTTTCAGCAATCAAACCACAATATTATGCTTTTATATATTTTTATCACGACGTTCCGGTAGCGATCCAAAAAATAAGAAAAAAGAATAAAAACATTTGTTAATATATTATTTGCTCTTAACATTATCTAAAACCAAAATTTATAAGTCTGCTTATTTACTTACGTTCTAAACAAATTCATTCTCACTAAAAATCTACCGCACAGATTTATTGACATGTTCACTCGAAAAAATGCGGAAAAATTGAATAAATAGATATGTAATTAGCAGGCTAATTAACGCAGAAACTGAACAACAGCCACAACAATTAACGATCTAGAATAAAAGTAAAATCTTGATATGACATGGTATTTTATATAGGAAAGAGGGGAGCTTTATGTATAAAATTATTATGTATTATAAATATATTATGTTGAATATGGTAATATAATAAAGAATGGTTAGCAATAAAATATTTATAATTATAATTTTTTGTGGTTGTGAAAAAATCTAAGGAATAATTGGAGGATTTTTCTACTTCTGCTGTTAGAAATATAAAATCAAAAGTTATATGCAGCCTTGAACTGTATATTATACTAACAAAAAAGCTTGAACGTAACAAACACTGACAAATCACAACCAATACTAATGCAGGTTGAAAAGTGTGGCCATCCATTGTTAAATCAACACAATGAATATTTTTTCAAAGTAAATTATTCAATTTTGTAATCGTTTTTTGCAAATTCACATTATGAGTCTGAAACCGGTAATGCTTCGGCTTATAGATTTCTTTATCTCTCCAACCTATTGTGAAACTGTGCAAATTAATTCTACTCACAACTGTAGTAGTTAGGGAGGCGGGAATACTCGAGCGTGGCAGTTGAAGATATGAGAGATACCTTTGACCTAATAGAACAACTTTGGAAAGTATTAGCTCTATATATTGTAGTGACACGCGCCTAGGATAGATGATCAGATTAGTAAAAAAAATCGATAGTCTGAAATACTCGAGCGCGTCAGATTAAGATATTGGGGTTTGATTTTAGTGTTTTGAGACTAAATTTAACTATTCTGACGATAAGTCCTTGACGCCGCCCAGTTATAAGGTCGCGAACTTGTAAAAAAAAACCTTAATCCGGCATTCTCGAGCGCGATTTTTTTCATTTATTTTGAAGAATATAATCTAAAACCTAATAAAAATACAAAATATGCCGGTTTCCGCATGACCGTAAGTGTGGATGAGCCATTTCGTCTTTCGAAAAACGCGTTGCGGCGTATAAGTCGCGAACGATACATTTTACAAAAAACAGTTTTTAAGCGAGTGTCACAAAAAATGAAGTTTTACGGATCTATTAACGTCCCTAAAGTGTATCTTTTTTGGCCGCTTTTTTACTTTACGGCCGCTTTTTTACTTTACGGCCGCTTTTTTACTTTACGGCCGCTTTTGCAAACAAAGTCATTATGAGGGCAACCTACTAGAAACATTTAATTTGCTTATTTGAGTTATTTCCACGTCCGATATTAAGATTGTCAAATTATGAAGGCGGCCTACTAGACACACTTAATTTGCATGTTTGAATTATTTACCCATAAAACAAAAGGAAAGGTTCCGTTGCCAGGCTGTTTATTTACAAGCTTTCCGTTTCTGTCAGTGAAATGAAATGTAAAATAAATAACTAACAAATAATAAAAAATTTGAATCTAATCTTCCAGTTTCGTCTCTGTTTAGAAACAAAATTGTAAAAAAAAGTTGTTACCTATTTGATGAGACACTCGCTTAAAAAATTTTGTGTGCACCTCGGCCGTATGATATTTTTGGCCTCACCTGAAATTTGCTTGGCCTCGGCTACGCCTCGGCCGCAAATTTCAGATTCGGCCAAAAAAGATCAACATTACGGCCTTGGTACACAAATAACTATTAATTGAAAAAAAAAAGATACTTTTATTTTACACAAAAAAGGTCTCCTTACATTTTTGTCCGAAGTTAAAACTTTTGGACTCATCAGCTACATGAAAACTCAAACTCCCGGTTTTTTGAGTATATCTCGAAAACGGAAAATGTTAAAAAACCCGTATCTGTATACAAAAGTATTATTAACATGTACAATTTTATTTATTTATATTATTCAATAGCCTGTTGATCCTCAAATTGTTTTTGGACGTACTGTAAGCAAAACGGAGTGAAGAATTGAAGCAAAAAAGAGGAATGTGCCATAAACATGTAATACAGACTGAGCGCTTCACAGAAATATGCCGTCCAGGAGCCACAATCTGAAAGTTCCAGTGAAGAAGGAGAAGATGAATTAATGAGCAAAATGTGAAGGTCATACATAACAATACAATTATGATACAATTTTTATATCATTTCATTTTTGATACAATAAATAATACAATTTGTACTACATTTCATCTACATTTACGTTGGTTGTATCTATCGCTTTATTGTCATTCTTAAATTTCCCGTTTTATCAGGGAGAAAGAAAGGAAAAAAAAGAAATTAAAAAACCTTTTTTGGTCAGATTAAGAGAACCCACCAATACTTTTGTCAGATTAAGAAAATATGCTTTCAGGATACCGAGATAAACCTCCCCTATGAAAATCTGACGCGCTCTAGTATTTCAAAAGAACTTTTTATTTTTGCATTTTCAAAAATTCCGAAAATCTGACGTGCTCGAGTAATTTTTTTTTTCGGATTTTTGACTACTTCATATGCCTACCCCCACCACGCAAAACGGCAGATTAGTATACCGTTGTTATCAGAGGCACTTGGGGCATACGTGTTATGAATATCTGACACGCTCGAGAATGTCCAAGTAACTATTTTTTTAAACATTTTTGAAAAACCGTACATACGCCATACCCACCGCTAAAATGGTTTTTACCATACGATCTTTTCTTTTCGAAATTACTTCATCTTTCGATTTTGATCGGTCTCCACGGCGCTCGAGAATGTCGCCATTTAGCGCCTGATTTTTTTTTTCTAAGGAGCCGTCCCTTCGCCGGTACCACCTCAGCCTCCTGGGCTTATTGTGGATACTCCTAGTGTTCTGACTACGATTATTCAGCCTTTCCGTTCCCTGTATTAGCTCATACAGGTTCTTTGCTGGTTGGTTGTAGAAGTCTTCTGGAGTCATTTGGGGTCTACCATACAGTTTCTGCCTTCTGTGGTCCAGCGACTCACAGTTGCATAGTATATGCAGAGCTGTTTCGGTATCCTTTTTGCATTTCTGCATGTAAGGTCTCCGTTGTACAGCCCTATTTTGTTTAGGTGCTCCTTTGTGGGAAAGTGTCCCGTAAGTAGCCCCGTTATGGTGCGTAGTTTGTTTCTGCTTATTGAGAGCAGTTCTTTCGCTACTTTTTCTGATGGTTCTTTTATGAATTTCTTCCCATTTATCTGCCTGGTCGTATTCTTCCAGTGTTTATTGTGTTGTTCTTTCAACCACCCTTTCAACCATGACCTCGTTAAGCATCTGGAGATGCCCACAGCAGGTTCGGGTTCGTTCATCAGAGTTGACGATCCTATTCTTGCGAGTTCGTCAGATTTTTCATTGCCTGCGATTCCTTTATGACCTGGGACCCACTCCAGTGTTACACTGTTCCGAGTCGCCAGTCCTCTAAGTTCTTCGCTGCATTCCCATACTAGCCGAGGTGTCACCCTATAGCTCTGAAGTGCTTTAAGGGCGGCTTGACTGTCACTGTAGATTCTGATCTGCCTGTTGTTGTAGGCTCTCATATATTCGCCCTTGCACATGCAAGTATTGCATAGACCTCTGCTTGAAATACAGAAGCGTATTTGCCAAGCGAGATGATCCCTTCATATTTGCTCGTCTTGCTGTATATGCCCGCTCCGGTGCCGAGTTAATTATCTGATTATCTGATCTTTGGCCACCATACCAGAGATGCATATGTGATCCTGGGAATGACAACCATTTTGTACAGCCAGTGTACCATGCTGGGTCTAAGTCCCCATTTAGTGCCGTAAGTGCGTCTGGCAACCCTAACTGATTTGTGAATTTGCCAAAAAATAAATGACAGATAAAAGTCTAGCATTTCTTTTTCTTTTATCAATTCCAATATTTTTAAATGAAAATTTAAAATTAGGTAAATGATTGTGCATTATGTGCAAATCCTACATTCAATCAATCATCAAAGTCGGTCTGACATATTATCTCTGGGTCTGACGACCTCGTGTTCCAAATACCCCATCTTATATATCGTAATATGTATATTTGCGATACTAGCTTATATCGTAAATATCAATAAAAAAAATAACGACAAAGGAAGCGCGTGGCTAATAAAATTAAGAAAATAAAGGTAGGTACCTATAATACTGATGTACACAAAAGAATAAAATGGTACCTCATTATTACCCGGACAATATATTAATTAAAAATTTATTTAAGTAAATATTTATTTCTAGACAACTGTGATGATGTTTAAATAAAAATGTAAGTATTTATTTGCCTAATTATCCAGGTATAAACCAAAATAGGACTATTTCACAAACTATTTTGAGAATAAATTGTTAACTAGCAAATTATTTTAACGAAATTAATAACTATGTTAAAGAACATTCAACCTCAAGATAATACAACACTGTGCTAAATGCCGAACTTAAATTACTATTATTATTACCAATTCTGAAAAGTTTCATCATTTCTACATCCTAATTGGGACCTAAAACCGCATTCTTCTCTTCAATCTGATGCAATTATTCTGAGGATTTCTTATGCTACGAGCTCGGCAACGGTGTAAAGGTAGGCGAATCCTCCAAAGATGATCCTGAATAGTGTGTTCATCTGCAATGTTTACATTTTCCCATTCAGTTTCTGTTCTCAGCTGACGATTTGTATTTACTATAAGTTTGTAAGTTTATGTCCATCTTAATAATTGACTTTAGTTGATTGGAAACTGTTTCACAAGGTAAGTGTATTTGATTAAATTGTAAATTTTCATGTGGTTTTTATTACAACAATATAAACATTAATTTTTGATAAAGTATAGGTACGACTGAAATTGACTTGATGAAATAATACAATTTAATTTATTTAAATCTTCACTATATTTGAACCTATGTTAAACTTAAACTTAGTGCCTTTTTCAAACGGTTGAAGGTAAAACTTAATTTACATAGTGCATATAGTACCTACAGTCAATAATAACTTGCCCATGTACAATAATGTTAATCCTGTTAATCGTTCTAATATTAGCAGTAAAGATGCTTTGAATGTCTTCTACTAGCAGAAATTTTCATGAAGAAAAAATAATTAGTAAGAAATCTATATATTATACTGAATGGATTAAAGCGAACATTCACATGGCTTTATGTTATAAAAAAAATTTTCATAAAATCTGGTTTCTCTCAGATTCAGAATATTATATAAATCGACTGATAGCACTTATGCAATTATCAACAAAAAATTACATCAACAATTTTACAAGTAGGAGAGGTATCTATAATGAGGGAAAGTTAAATTTTGCACGCTTTAATATTAAAAGTGCCTGAATGAGATATCAGCAAAACGCTTACAAATTTCTTCATTTTTGTAATATAACAAAAATCATGGACTATAAAAAAACTCTTCAAGTTCAACGTTCTTATAATTACTGATATTTCTTACAATCTGGCAACACAGAAACCCAAATACAGTGACCCAGTTTTGTGAAATTTGTTTAGTGCTGACAGCTGTTAAGTTGCGGTCGAACTAGGTATTGATAATTCAGCTCTCTTTTTATCAAAACGATTCACAACCTGATACAAAGAGGGAGCTGTGTATCTTTATTCGCCACAATTATTATATGTAGCACATACATGCCACCGATCGGCTTAAAAAATGTGTCCTTGAAACGGCAATTCATCTGGGATAGAAGCCTGGACCGGACTGAAGATATTTGCCTAATGAATACGTATGTTCTCGGATTCATTTTGTTTAGAAAAATAATATTTAAACATGTAAATATGGTACCACAGACGGACCAAAAACCAAGGTCAGTAGATGAAGAGGCAGATTCACTAGTACGAGAAGGAGCACGATGTGCTCCCACTGTCCCAGAACCTTTCTGTGGTATAGCAAAAGCACTGCATAACTAGTACCAGAGATGGTAGAATCGGCCCTAAGCTAAATAAGACGCGGTGCAGTTGAATTACACAAACTTTTACTTAGGGAATAAACGGTGCTTAGGATAATATAAGTCTTTCTTCCTGCAAAGCTTTCCACCTAAGGTTGAGAACCCCATAATTAAGAATACGATGGTCAAAGAAAATACTACATCTCATGGATTCCAAGTAGGAATGGTTGGTAATAAAGCAGCAGATGAGGCAGCAAAAATAAGAACATCTGACAGCAAAGAACAAATACCAGTCCCGCTTGAAGCTGCAATAAAATCCACTCCATGAGCACTCTACACCGGAACCGGAAATTTTGCCTAACCACTGGTGCTCCAACCAGTAGTAGGGTTCTTGAAGGTGCCAAAAAAAGACATGGTTTAATTGTATACTAGCCCATAAAATATTATGATTTAACTGGTTGACTTTTTGAAATATATTTATAAATGATATTACAAAATTATGGAAGGTTGTGTTGTACAAATGGTTTATATCTGAGCACTTCAGATAAGATAATATAAAATGGATGGAAAACTTTTCTTGCAACATAATTTGAATATAATATTGATATTAACCTTTCTCAAACATTAGTTCTTATGGGATAAGGGGTTAAAACCTCATTGTTGAACAACAGTTTTTGATGAGTATCGTAAATTATGGATTACATTTTAAATTTAACTAATATGAATTAGCAAAATAGGCAAATAGGCTACAACCATCAGTGAACATTTTTATTTTTATAAAGTCAAAAAACGTGTGTAGTTTTGTGTTATTTTAAGAAATGCTCACATTATATTCTATTCTCAAGGACTTTTTTTTAAACTTTATACGTTAAAATTTAATAACGTCCTTCTAGAAGCAAATAATAAAAAATTGAAGGGACAGGATAACTGATTTCCCGCATGCAAACCGAATTCAGTCACTTGTGTGAAGTCGATTCCATGTGATAGTTTCATGAGTAAGTAGAATATGTTTATATAGGTAGGTAAAAATACCTATTAACACAAAAGTTTGTTTAAAATATTTAATATTGGTAATACAGCTTATTTAAATTAGGTATATTTATTGGAATATAAAATGGTTTATTTCTATTCATTCTTAGAATTGTATTCCGCTTTATTTGTTATATTGAAAAATAGAAAGAAAAATGCATTACTTTCATGAAAAATTTCATAGACAAAGCGATCAACTCGAAATAAGCTACCATTTCCAATATTTCCCTATTCTGTCCTTGTAAGATCTGACAGAAGCAGAGTATGTGCCCACTGACCAGGTTGGTGGATGTCTTCAACTGTTTTTTACTCAGTTTCAATAACATGTGTGAAGGTAATCTGTCATCCTAAATTCAAATTCATGTTCTTTGTCCAGCCAGTTCTATATTTTCTCTCTTATGCAATCCTTTGTGATTCCACCGAAGGGTTCCGGACATATCAAGTCTTCTTTAGCTAACTGTTCGGCCAATTCATTACCCACAATTAATATCTCTATGCTCCAGCATCCACACTAAAAACTCTGTGTTGCTGCAATATATTGCCTTCTATACCTATATCCCTTATCAATTTGATATACTAAA
Organism: Galerucella calmariensis; assembly: GCA_910591675.1. Taxonomy (NCBI): domain Eukaryota; kingdom Metazoa; phylum Arthropoda; class Insecta; order Coleoptera; family Chrysomelidae; genus Galerucella; species Galerucella calmariensis. The sequence goes on along the minus strand of CAJUYG010000086.1, from coordinate 428,773 downwards.
AGGTACGACTGCGAAGGACACTTACCTTAACTAAAGCCTACAGATATTCTAAAATGTCTAAAGGAACTGCTAGTGTGACGAAAACACTTTCGAGAGAAAATAATACAACCATTACCGAAGCAGCTCTGCATATACTATGCAACTGTGAGACGCTGGACCACAGGAGACAGAAACTGTATATATTATTATTATGTATATTATTATTATTATGTATATTATTATTATTATTTATATTATTATTATTACCCCAAATTACTCCAGATGACTTCTACAACCAACCAGCAAAGAACCTGTATAAGCTAATACAGGGAACGGATTGGCTGAATAGGCTGTAAAAAAGGTCAGTGTCTGAAATATATTTAATATATTATAATATTCTAAATTAGGTAAGTATTAGAATAAAATTATTTAATAAACCTTTCGTGATAAACGTATGTATTTTCCAACAATTTAATTTAATTTTAAAATCAAATAACAATCAAAGTGCTTAACAACCGAAATAATTGAATGAAACAAATCTAAATTGATGGAGGATAGTTGAAACACAATTTTGTATGTTTTATTATGTATCTCACGGTACTTATTATGAAAAATAACAATCATTAATAAAATTGTAGAATATTAAATGCAATTTCGAATTGAATTGTTATAAATATGCTAATTTTATAAAAAATTGGCTATTCATTAATATACAGGGCCAACCACCTCCTTGTGATGACATCAATGTCCAATTGACGTATTGCCCTTTCTGAGCTGATTCCAAAAATGTATTGTTGTGTTCTTTTTACACTATTCTGTTCAGCTCTGTTGAGATAATTTTCAACCTGAGCGAGTGACCAAAGTGAACAGGAAATCTTAAAAAGAATGCTCCTTATGTTTTGAGGCTATGATCAACTAAACGGCAGAGCCGAGCACGGCGAGCACCAACAAGAGGTAGTGCAGTTAGGGGCAAGAGGGGAAAAGATAGTTCAGCTCTGTTCAAAACGAGCGCTTAAAAAGAATACGCAAAATCATTCAAGTGAACAGAGCAGCTGATCTGCTCGAGCAAATTCTGTAAAAAGAACACACCATATAATACGGTTCATTGCTTACGCAAAGTGTGGAGTTGGTGAGGTACAATTATTGTTAAAATTAACTGGTTACTAACAACTCCTTGAAGAAGTACATGAAGAAGGAAGTGAGAGGAAAACAGTCAAAAATAATCTAGAATCTAAATTAGACGATTGCAATCTCGCCAGATTTACAGATTCTCCGTTGTTATTGGTGACTTTGACTCCTTAAATGTATTGTTTTTGTTGTTGTTTCTTTTCCATTTAAATATTTTTATCAAACTGAATAAATAATCTTTAAAAAATAGGAAATATTTTGGTATTTATTGAATGGAAACCTTAAAAATATTGCATAGGTCCTTGTATGGTTTTCATCGTGTCGTCTAAAGCCACCTTAACGTTTCAACGTAAACAATGAATTGTTGTTAACACGTCAGTTATATGAAGATAAAAACTGAGCTAGCAATTATCGCATTATACCTACGTTAGTCTAACACTAGTTAATTTTTATCAAATTCATTTGATATAGATCAATTTGGAATATGTATAAAGTAAGTACTCAATATGTGCTAAAAGTAAACTCTTTATCTGCTTGGAATAGTTGTTTTTATCGACATAAAAAATCACGTTGGCATCGAGTGATAATTTGATGTTATTCGGCTGATCTGTTTTTAACCTAAAAGCTTGTATGTTTTTCTGTATTGCAGTGAATGGATACACGTAAGTTAAATTATATATTTATTTTAAAAAAAACTCGTTTTGGAGTGGTATACAATGGTAAACATCGAATTTATATTCCACGTTTGTTGTCATTACAATAATTGAAAATAAATAAATACAAACAAAATCGATAAAACAATATAATTTCTTACACAAACTTTTTAAACAAGATGAACATATTAAAATATTGGTTTTAATGTACTGAATCCTTAAATGTTGATACCTATTCATTCTTTTTTAAATACAGGATGTTTCATTAAGAATTTTGCATAGGATAATTGGAGAAACCTTAGCACATACTATGAAGATTTAACCCGATGCTGGGTATTTTAGCCCGTTGTTTTTACACCCTATGCTTTGTATATATATAATGAAATTCCCTTCTACCTCTCGGTGTAGGGAGATTTCTCAAAATTTCAAGATTCAACAAAAATTTTCCATTCTTTCCCATTTTTTGCTAATTATTTGCTTCCATAATTGTTTTTCCTCTTTCCTTCAATATTTTGGCTATATTAATTTTATCCCAGGATTCTTTGGGTCTACCTCTGTCTCTTTTAACTTCACCTTTGCATCCATACATTTTTAACTAGTCTCTAGCATGGACTTTAATTTCTAGCTCCTCTCTTATGTCTACATTTTTTATTCTATGTCGTTTTGTTATTCCTTTCACAGATCTCAGGTATTTCATTTCTATAGCTATAAGTAAGTATCGGTCCAAAAACCGTTTGGAATACTGTCATTTTGGTTCTTTTTGAGATTTCCTTCTTATTAATAAATCCACTTTTCAGCATGTGGTAAGTTTTCACGGCTTTTCCTGTTCATTCCATAATATCCCTATTTTGTTTACCAGTGCTGTCAATTGTTGTTCCCAAGAATTTAAAGTAGGTAACCTGTTGGATTATACTTTCGTTAATTGTTATATTCAACCTTTCTTGATTTTTTGCTATCATCATTATTTTTATTTTATTCGCATTTATTTTCATTCCATTCAATTTTAGACTTCTATTCCATAGCTCATTATTTTTTTGAAGACCTTTCTCAGTATTGGTCATTATAACTAGATCGTCAGCAAATGCACATTCAAGTATCTTAACTGATCTAAGTTGCTTCATACCTACAGAAAGTTCCTGTGTATCCGTTTTTGTTTGCTCTTTAATAATGTGGTTCATGAAAATATTGAATAAAGTTGGGCTTAGAGCTCCACCTTGCCTTAATCCCTGTTTTGTCTCAAATGTTTCAGATGCTCGGTTATTTTTGATTATATAGTTTATGTTTTTTCTATGTTTTGTTAAAAAGTGAAAGGTAATTGTGCAGAGCACCCGCTTCTCGATTTTGACAAAAAAAAATTTGTCTTCATCTTCGTTTTCTTCTTAGCCTTCATTTTCATTCACGGGTCGCACCAGCTCCAATTCCTCATCATCTTCTGAATCAGTGTTGATTTCAGTCACATTCGGCTCGACAATGACGTCAAGTTCAAGGTCAGTTATGTCGTTCACGTCATTTCGGAAGCACTCAAACACGCTTGTCCCCTGAAACTGTCCACAAACCTTACAATTGCAAAAGATTGTATTAGCAGCTGATGGTCCAGTGCCGATTTCGTAATTGTAATTTCTTTTCAAACCAAGCCTGTATTTGGTAATATACTCGAAAGATATGCCGCTAGCTGACATTTTTGAAGATCGTATGTTCTGAAAAACCATAATATCGTCGATTATTTTAGAGCTGTAGTCGTTGACAGCAAGACAGGTGCTGAAATATACAAAGGATCATTCTATGTAGGGTTCGACTATATTTGTATTTTTTCCAAAAGTTTCTGGAAAACCCTGTACTCGCAAACTTAAAAAAAACTGACAAACAATAAACAAAACTGTCTTGCTCCATCACACGACTAACGTTTTATCAGATAAAAGCTCACCTTTTTTGCTTTTTGTTCTCTATTTAGCGTAGAAATCCATATACGAACAAGGGAAAATGATGGAGAGAAAGCAATTAAGTGAAAACCTTGGAAAACTTAATTGTAGTTATCGACGGAGAGATAAATTTGTTTTCTTGTCTAACATGGAGGATATTTTTCAAAGGTTTTGCGTGTTGTAAAATATTTACCTCTTACTGAATCTAACAAGGAAAAATTATTGAAAACAGAAAGTTTCTGAGATAAAACAAAAGGGGTAGAAGAGCATGATTTTTTAAATAAAGAAGTTGAAGGTACAATTTGAACTTACAGAACTCATTTATCTTCTCCTTGTCTTATTTGCACTCTTAGTCTTTCTGACGTATCTAATATTTTTCTACTTCAAAAGTCCCAACATTGTTCCGGTTAAGAACGATGCAAAAAAATTTGTTTAATTAGAGCATCATAAAATAGGAAATGTACAGACCTTGAGCTGCAGCAGGGAGTTAATAGAAAAATTAGTACCTAGGCAAGATCGGCCCCCTTCTTGTTTTATTTTTGTCCTTTTAATTTTACCAACGTCAAAGGGGAATTAGCTGGCTAATATATTTCAATAAAACAATTCAGATGAAATGCACCTTGTTTAATTCGACAGAATACAGAATACCCCAACAAATGCATACTTGTAATATGTCTGTGTATATATTTGTTTTATACTTGATATTTATTAGTAATTTACATTATTATTATTGATCGAGCGATAGGTAATTTCATGCAGCAAATATGTTAAAGACTGAGTATGCAAAATTATGTTGCACAAGCTTTTGTTGAACTATATATATATGCTCTACAGGCCTTGTAGACCCAGGGCAGTTATTTTTCTCCATTCCTCTCTATTCTCAGCTTTCTGTTTCCAATTTCGTATTTTCAGTTTATTTATATCAGACATCACACTTCCAAACCATCTTTTTCTAGGCCGCCCTCTTCTTCTTTTGCCAATAAAAGTCCTGTAAAGAGCCATTTTTGTCATTCTTTCTTTGTTCAATCTTTCTACGTGTCTCAACCACCTTAACCTGTATGTTTTTATTCTTGATGTTATCTTTGCTTCTCCATATAACATGTATATTTCTTCATTCGTTCTCCTTCTCCATCCTTCAGGTATTTTTATTCCACTGAAGATTGCTCTCAGAATTTTAAGCTCCCAGTGCTCCAGCTTTTCTTCCTGTTTTTTTGTTAGAATCCATGTTTCACTTTCCTATGTTACAGTGGGTTTTATAATGGTATTGCTTTTGCACAAGTTTTTGTTGAACCTATCCTTCAAATTATCAAAATATTTGAATTTGTCCATTATTGACCTAGGTTAATAATAGAAAAAATTATTAACCACTAATAGAGAAATTCAACTTCTGAAATGGCTAGAAGAAGCAATAATTGTCAACTTCACAGCTATAGTAGTGGAAAAATATACTTACATCCCGTATAGCATATAAGATTTTTTCTTCTCTCATATACTTTAAAATGTACTTAGTCTAATTACGACTGCTTTATTGCTGATACAATAAAACTAAAACTTGTCAAGTATTCTAAGTTGCTTTTTATCGATTAATATGTCAGTTAATCAATGGAGTGAATTCGTCGTTTGATAAACTTACATACTACAAGATGTAACTTTATGTTGGAATCTATTTATTTTATTTTCCACTCTTAGATTGTGCATTCTATACAATTCATGTTTATTCAATCATTAGAAAAATATTAGAAATTATCATTTAAGAGGTTTTCTCTAATAAGGGCAATTATTTCCACGATTTATTTATTCAAAACATTCGGATTGTTTATTCTTACTAAGTAATATCACAAAAAAAATTTACATAAACAGTAAACATGACATCATTAGGAAGTTTTATGCATATTTTCAATTATTATATAACCTTGGATACACATCAGATTTTTTTTTTTGGTTATAATCCCATTTAAGAGCTTATTTGAATTAAAATGTCTTATGCTAAAATGGTTATTGGAACTTTAGTTCTTTACGTCAGGTTATGTTTGAGCGACCGGGGGTCGCGACGCAAAAGATCTGACCGTTACGTTACGTTGCTTCGTTAGGTGGCTTGCTTGCGTGCGTGTGCTCTCTCCTGAGTCTCTCTCTCGTTTACGAAGCAGCGATTCTGCTTCCCCGCGTGGTATGCGAGCATTCTACCACTGAACCACCGATGCTTTATTAAAATTCTATGCAAAGCTGGTATTCGCAGTGCTGGTGATCTACTTGAATTTGTTCGGATAAACTTTTACTATTATTTCCATAATTTTTTTTGCGCGATTGATCTTTTTTGTTTATTTACAGCATCGGTTGTCAGGACGGTAGGTTGTGTTTACTGGTTTCTAAGTTTAACACGTCGGTAAGTGATTTACTTACCGTTCAGACGTCGAAAAGTAATAAATAGCATATAAACAATTTCACCAAAATGCAAAATATATTTTAAACTGATCGAGAAGTATAAATGTCACTTTTGACATTTCGTTCATTTCGAAGAAATTTGAATTATTTTATTCGGAATTTATTTCAATACGATCGCGCAAAAAATGGTATAAGCATCTCGAACGTTAAGGGTAATTACAACGTTTGCATGTAGATTCCTCTCGTAAAATTGGACAAAATGATATGAAGATTAAGGGGTCTAGCACATTTACTTTTCGAAATACAGGGTGTTGTGATTTTGAAAACTTGAATGTTTTGATTCGATAACTTAAAAATGGGTGGATAAATTGATTTGACATTTGGCAGGTTGTTTTTAAATGTAAAAGGACATATTTTGATAGAAATAGTAGTTTGTGCAACTAGTGTGGATATGATGGCCATATCGCACGAGGACGAAGTTTGCTCAATCGTTCAAGTGCGATATGGACAATCCACACGAGTCGAACAGCATATTTTTTCTACGACCCACTCAAGAAAAAATCTAGAAAATAAAAATTTCTATAAACTGTAATATAACTTCAAATTGAAAATTTAACAATTCAATTTTATGTTTCCACTAATTTTTTTGTGGTAAACGTACAGTTCTTGAATGTCCAATTTGTATAATGCTATGGTTTCCCTTTTTAAATATACGATGCTGTTGTAAGTAGATGTTGCCAGTCGGACTCCCTCATGAAGGGTCCCGTACCATTATCTATAATAATGAATATTCTGCTAAATATTTCAAACGTCTACCTGTTGTGGTTATTAATATCAAGCAGAATAATTATTTAAAAATAAAATTAACAATTCCCCTTCACGGGGAATCGAACCCGGGTCTACCGCGTGAGAGTCTGGTTTGCTTACTACTCGACCACCGAGGAATATGCAAATTGTTTATCTATACCGTCAGATGTATTACATAATTTTTTCTTAAAAGGAACTAAAGTTCCTACCGTCTGTCCCGCGACACGTTCTACCTTTTTCATTTGTACTGTAGATTATTTGTGAAAATGACAGTTACATGATATAAACAAGAAAAAATTACTTGAATAGCGTTATTAGTTAACCACCCTTAAAATCTAGCTCATTCTTAATAATCTTAATCGTGAATTAGTTCTTGAATTACACTAATATAAAAAATATGTTTACCTATATCACCCCATTCATAATTGTTTTTTTTTGGCCACCGTCTGATTTTTATTGAAGTATTCTAACATTAATTCTTACAAAAATTAGAATGTTAAATTATATGGTAATAACATTTCGCATTGATCACCTCCACCGTGTACATATTTTATCAGTATTATCAGCACGAGCGTCCACAACTCGACAAATGATTTTCAAGTTAGAATAAGAAAAATAATCTTATCTCAAACAGTTCTCCACAATAAGTGATTGTCTCTTATTTACAATAATATTCAAATAATATTTAAATGCTGTAATTAGTATAGTGTCACGTGGTGGGTATATATATCGCAACATCCAATTCGTATATAAATATAAAAGGAAATATTACACTATCTAAACTTATTTCAATTTAAATTGTTTAGTGTATCAGAGGTCGGAATACCCGCAACGAGCGCGAGGGTTACCGAAACACACGGAAACAGTATTATTGTTTTGAGACTTTTCAAAATTTATAACAGGTAAGTTTTTTTTCAAAATATTAAATAATTACATAGTGGACTTTATTATTTACAATGCAGTTTATTGAATAATTTAATGGTGAGATATTTATTTATAATTGAATATATTGTAAGTAAATAATAAAAAATTCTTCTTAGGTTATATAATTACAAATTTAACAGTTTATATACTATAAATAATAAATGAATTTAAAAATAAAAACTCATTAGATTGTAAATATTATTAATTTCATTTACTTTATCGAAAAAATCATCGCTTAATCTGACAGGAAACCGAAGATAGAATTTGCATTATATATTCACCTTCAGTTTTTATCATTTATAATGTTTGCAAAAATGCATTGTCTTTGACAAATTTATTATAATCAAAACGTTTTGTGAACTTACTTTGTTTTTACAAATTTCATTCAATTTTGGCTTCCTGTATATTGTTGATTATTAAAGTACAGTACATTTTCTCACAAAATATCTACTCCAGGCTTTCTACTATAAAAGAACTTCAAATGTCTCTAAGACCCAATCCGTGTTGTCCGTTATTGATGATGTGCTGAAAGCATCTATATAGTTCTTTTCAATAAACTGACTTGACTTGACTTGAGATGCAATAAAACCATAAAACTTTTAGGATTTACTGTGCAGAGCCGCACTAGATCGTTTATTTAGTCAAAAATAACTAATTTTACATAGAAATTTACATAATAATATATTCATATTTAATATAAAAAATACATAAGTATATATTCAAAATACATTTTTCTTATTTTGACATATAAAGTGACACTTTTTAAAACTGATTGACATTATGAAACGTCTTACTTTTTATAACTAGTTGCATAAAGTAAAATTTTATGCAATTGGTGACGAAAAATGTATTTCAAAATTAGTGACAAAAAGAATTATTCTATTTATTAAACTGTTATAATACAAGTTAAAAAAATAAATTATAAATTAATTAATTATTATAAATATTGATAACACAATTATTGCAATTATTCAAATTAATTCCCGACTACATATTTTTTTCATTGCTCGAACTTGCTGTTATTTGGGAAGCGGCGCACATTGCATTAGATGTTTCACCAAATATTTCTTGCGCTATAAGTTTTTTATTATTCATGGAATTTTCAACATATCCCTCCGCAACAGAGGTAGATTTCCAACCTCCATGCCTCTTTAATTTTAAAATATCAGCGCCACTGTCTGTTAGGAAAGTGGCAGAGCTTCTTCTGAAGCAGTGGCCAGTATATAGAACAGGATTTGAAAGACCAAGAAATTGTGCAATAACTTTTGACAGACTGCTAAATGTGTTAATTCCCACAGAATTTCTGGTACATTCTCCATTCGCATATTTTACAAAAAATATGTTGTGTTTAAGAACCTGGGGACGCAACTTAATATATTTTCTTAATATTTCAACAAGATTCGTATTTTCAATGTCTCTGCAAAGTGGTAATTGCAAACTGCCGTATAACTTTTGTTTTTGAAGGTGGGATATCAACACGAAAATGGCTTCCTTCGTCTATAACATTTTCAACTGGAAGAAATGTTAATTCTGCTTTTCTGCATGCTCCTGCCATTCCAATTATCATTGCAACCTTAGCCATTAAGTATTCTTTGTCATCAGCTTCCACTAAAAATTTGGCAAAATCTTCTTTAATAAAAACTTTTGACTTTTTAGCACTGTACCCGTCCGCTTGCCTTTTAATATATGCTACCAAATTTGTATATTTTTTAATATCAATATTCCTTTTCAGATATAGTTCAGACCTTAACATTGAGTAAAGTGTCTATAATGTGGAAACCTTTAGATCTTTCTTACCCTCAAAATATGCAAGTAAAACTTTCTCATTAACATGTTTAATTTTCTTCTCATCACACCACGTAACAAATTTTTCGTATGCCAAATCATGAACTGCCTTTGACTTTTTGGGAATTACTGATAATAGAGCATTACCTGCTGCCTCTTCAATATCGCTTGGTAGCTCTTCAGAACTTGAATCACTCATGTTTTAAAAATAAAACTAAAAATATATCAATCTCGCTAAAAACCTTCCGTCTAGTAAATGTTACTTGGACTGATTTTGTTCATTTATTGAGTAAGTTGAGGTGGTTTTACATATTTTGAGATGCTGTTGTAGGGTCTTCGTCTACTGAAAGTATCGCCACATCGTCGGCAAAGGAAGCAATTGTGGTATTGTTGGTTTCGGGTATATCGGACGTATACAGTAGGAAGAGCAGCGGACCTAGAACACTGCCTTGTAGAACTCCAGATTTTATGGGGCATATGCTGGACTGCTGGCTATCGAATTTGACGGAGAAATGTCTATTGGAGAGATAAGATTTAAGTAGAAGAAAATAGTTACTACATAATGCATTTTTCAGTTTGTAGAGCAAGCCTCTATGCCAAACTTTATCAAACGCTTGGGAGATATCTAGGAACACAGCGTTGCAATATTTCTTTTCTTCAAGACATTGTGATATTTGGTTAACTATTCGATGAACTTGTTAAGTAGTTGAATGGTCTTCACGGAAGCCGAACTGGTGTTTTTTGGCAGTAGTGTTTGGAGATTATGGTCTGTGTGAATTATCTGCAGAACTAATCTTTCGAAGACTTTGCTTATTGTTGGAAGCAAGCTGATGGGTCGGTAGGATGTAGTTTCGTTGTGTGGTTTTCCTGGCTTGGGGATCATGATAATAACAGCAAATTTCCAAACTATGGGAAAGTAGCATAAACTTAACATTCGATTGAAAATTATAGTTAGGAGAGTAGCCTTACGTGGGAGTTGTATTTGGCCGGTGATTAGGTCGTATCCTGGAGCTTTTCTTACATTGAGTTTACATATTTCGCCTTTCACTTCTGTAGGAGTGAAGCTTTTGATAGGAAGAGACATTTGGCAGGGTGCGTTGATGAGCTCTTCCACTTCATCATCAGGATCTTCCGGTTCCGTTTGGAAAACGTTGGTTAGATGTGCATCGAAGGTTTCCGCTTTTTCTTCATCTGTGCGAGCCCATTCGCCGTTTGGTTTACGAATGGGAGGTACGATGGTATACGGCCGCTTGAGTTTCTTCGTTGCCCTCCATAGTGTCTGGTCATTTGGTGAGAGGTTTGAGACGAATTGCTCAAAGCTGTCATTGTTCACGTCTCTGATTGCTGATTTTAGTTGCCTATTTTATCTGTTGTAAATATGCTTGTCTATAACGTTTCCAGATCTTTGCCAGATTCTTCTTGCCCTGCGTTTTTCAGCAATAAGCTGACGAATGTGGAGAGACGTGTTAACGGTTATCATCGGATTATATTTGTTTTGTGGCGTAGATAGCCAGGCAGCTTTTTGCACTAGTTTAGTGAAATGCGCGAGAATTAATAAGCAGGATTTTTGTTGAGATGCTGGTACTGATCTGGATCACAGATAAAGGGATGCAGGCGCTGTTCATACAAATGATGATGGTGGAATTCACGATATATATTTTATGGGCTACTTAAAGCAGACCATTCACCTAAAAAACCCTATTTCTGTAATAAACTAACTAGGAAACTTTATTGAATAGAAAAATGTGTAGTGTGTTCTTTTCCATTTATGTTCTAGTTTTATAAATTGAGATTTGTTTCCCCAAGGTTTCGGTTAGTTCCTACTATTGCTTTTGAGCCGTTTGTGTACCATTGAAGGACGTTCTTTCCAAGTCTGGATCCCGTTCCTTCTTGTTGCTCAATTTCGTATGGAATTTCTTCGAAAATTTGTATACCTACATTTTCATCATACCATCTTGTGACATGTCCCTGATCTCTAAGAAGTGAGGTAGTTTTTTTTAATGATTATTATGTGCATTGCAGCTCTTTCTATTTTTTCTGTTAGTAAATACCACAAATACCGCAAATGTCATTCAACGCTTCCTTTCCTGCTTTACTAGCCATTCCATTTTGGTTTCAACCTATTTTTTAACATATCCATTTATTTGTATATTTATTCCTATTATATAATGTACAACTTTCTTAAATTCTCTACAAACCTTGACCTATAAAAATATGTTTCCTGTTAAATCTAGCGAGCTGAAGCATACTTTTTACAAAAGTTTACGTGCTTTCCTCATGAACTGAATTATTTATTAAAATCTAAAAGAAACGGACGATTTTATTGACATTTACACAAATTAATAACATTCTCACTTGCTTAATAATACATACGTCACATCTTGCTTGTTATCATTAAAAAGTCTCAAATATTTAAATAACTTGTAAACGGTAAACCTTGTTTATTTTCAATCTATTTGTTTAGATACGGATAGATATTAAAAATCACGTGTCGCACATATGATTGCGGATGGATTTAATCGTGCGTAACCTTGAAATGTTAAAAATTTGTTTATTTCCGAAAGTATAACCGGCGAAATTGGAGTATTTTTTTACTAATCTAAGGATATATAGGGAACGAATGTGTACATATGATTATTCATCTGCATCTTTGTTGATTTGCTATGAATGTTGAATAAATAAAATATATTTTATCCCGCTGGTAACTCAGTTCCTACATACAACAAGTGTGCTAAAATTTGTAAAGCAGAGGTCTATTATGGTTCTGCCAGGCAAAAACGTCGTATCTTCCGACAGTCCGAAGATTCATACGAAGATCATAAAAAACATTGGACTGGACCAATCTGCAAACTGACCACATCAACACAATCATTCTTGTACCTCAGCAGTGACATAACTAGCACACACAGCAAAACTGGAAAACTGACCACAGTACTCACAACATAAACCAATATAGGTAGTACGAAAATGGAAAGTGCTTGAACCAGCCTGGAAAAAACTTTTTACTGGAAATGTCCCGGATCTTAAGCGCCATGGCAGATGGAAATGTGCAACTATTGCGGACAGCGTCAACAATAAAAAAGAGCACATAAAATTTTATACAACATAACGAAGCCAGAAGTCTCTTGCAGTACTTCAAGCGTAACAGAAGACTTTATTAGATATGTAGAAATTATGAAGTCAAAATATTTCATACAAATTAAGAAAAAACTAGAAAATATTTATCCAAATTTTGTAAATAATGTTAATATTGTACTATTATATCTACTAACACACTCCAATCAATATTTTTTCCACTTGAAGATATTGTATTGTTTTCTAAAGTAGGGATTCAACTGAAAACAATTATTACAAATAATTACAAAATCTGATTTATCTTAAATATATTACTATAATACATATGGTGTAATTGACGTTAATGATCTCTTGACCTCATTGTGTAATCCCACCCATTAACTAAATATCAATTAATCAGGGTTTTGTTATCGTTTTTACATAAGTTACATCATAAGATACAAAAATAACTATTTTTGCAAGACATTTACGCTAAATTTGAAATTAAATACGTGAAAATGTCAAATGTCTGAATATGTGAGATTTTACGCGTCAAAACAGGTGTATAGAACCTTTTTTCCCACTATTAGCTGTAAAGTTGACAATTATTGCTTCTTCTAGCCAACTGAGGAGTTGAATTTTTTTATTACCTTGGTCAATAATGGACAAATTCAAATATTTTGAGAATTCAGTGATAGTAGTACTAAAACTTGTGCAGGAGATTGGTCGCGTTCATCACAACGTAGCGCTACCGAAGCGATCATCAATTTCCTGCTGAACGCGTGTTTTGTTAACTGATCAGATTGAGCGATTTGGTATCAGTCGCCATTTTTTTTAATCAGAATCAAAATACGCTATACGCTACCGATTGATGATGCATTAACTGTCATTTATGACATATGTTGGAAACATATTATAAATATATTTGTTTGGAGATATTTTAGTTTGTATTTTAGTGATAATTTCTTACTGAATATAGTTACCAATCAAATTACTCAATTTCAAGTCATGTGTCAAATTTCATCCAATCACCGCTGTATTACAGCGATAATACCCTACATGTGGTGTTTTCAGTTTGGTATTATTTTTTATTAAAAATTAATTAAACGTCAAACTGACAACTGGATTAAAAATGTCGCGAAAATTTGGTATTGCATCTAACGATTCAATTAATTTACCAATTGTACTTTTCACAACTGTAGTTTTAAATAAAAATGTATAATATTTGATTAAAACTAATAAAGTTTGTATTGAAAATTATTTAACATCAGATTGACAATCAATTTTTTGATATCTACCTAGTAAAAAATTATCTTATCGAATACTCCTCGGGTCTTGATAAATACTCAAAATTTTGTCGTAGAGAATCCTTCAAGCGTGTTGCTCAAAGATAATAGCCCTCGGCCTGCGGCCTTGGGCTATTATCAAGCAACACGCGTTCAGCATTCTCTATGACAAAATTATCTTGGTATTATCAAGACCCTAGGGGTATTACTACTGAAAATGAGTGAACAGCTGGAGGTGACTTATTCAACTCTTCATAGTATGCTCCAAAGTAGGGAGTTCAATTTATTGTAATTAAATCCCATTTTTTTATGGTTAGAAATAATACCTATTTCATAATTGTCGTATATATCAAATAAAATTGAGTTGTCGTTGTTGTATTCATTGACATTTGACATAACGAGTACGTTCATAATATATCGAAAACTGACAGTGTACTTGTCGGTAAGACGACGGGGTAAGCGCTGCTAGTGGTGCGTTTGTGAATTATTTTCAATTTTTCTCTGAAATTTGGCTAGCAGTGGAGAAAATTGTATACGGTGCGGTGAAATAAGTGTTACCCGCCCCTATTAACTACTCTATTTTTATATCTTTAGAACAAAGCAGCTCAAACAGGTCAATTTTTATACTAAACGTAGTATGTTATGACATAAAAGTTTCGAACCTGACATAATCCCTCTTCATGGGGGTGTCACCCCTTCGATTTTTTTTAAATGAGAAAGTGCATCATGCGACACGTCATTTGGGACCTATTAATTGGAACACTGGTTTCAAAAATGTACAACACTTTGGTTCAAAAATTAACATTATGCATTTTCTCATTTAAAAAAATCGAAGGGGTGACACCCCCATGAAGAGGGATTATGTCAGGCTCGAAACTTTTATGTCATAACATACTACGTTTAATATAAAAATTGACCTGCTTGAGCTTTTTTCTTAAGATATAAAAATAGAGTAGTTAATAGGGGAGGGGGTGTAACACTTATTCCACCGCACCGTATACACCATGGTGGTGAAGACATTTGTAAGCCTTGCACCTTATTCCGCTCGATCAATAATAATAGTCTTGAATTGAATAGATGAGGCTTTTACTTGATGTAGATCCATAGTAAATTATGAAACAATTCTCCCTTATTAAACCTTTTCACCTAGAAAGGTCCCTGTAGGATTGTTGTGAATGAGTTTCCAGGTAAACTGGTTAAATACTTTAGTTAATCCCATAATTAGACAAATTCTTTTCATTTCCTTGTAAATAGATTATAATTTTATTGTTAAATATCCGTATAACTTAGTATAAAGGCACTGTATAAATTGAAAATTTCTCATTATACCTCCATTCGTTTGAAAAAGCTACTATGTTAGCGAAACGCGTCACAACTTTAAGGTTAAATATAATGTAGATTTAACAAAATAAAATTGTTTGATTTCATAATGATAGTCTTCACCACCTTGGTGTATGATATACTATTATTACAGATAGATTTACATTTTTCAACCCGATTTTGTATTTTTTATAAATATTTGTGTTATCGGATATTTCAAAATTGACAAGAATTTAGGTCAAATCAAGTTATCAACTTATTGTCTATTTTATTGATAATTTGAAGCGAGAATTGTAAAATTAACCAATTTTCTTATATTATTGAGTAACTGGATTTTACCCATTAAATTTTGTTAGAAATATTTTAAAAATTAACTCACTTAATCAAACGTGCTTCTAGCCAACTGTGATTTATTATTTAAATAAATAATGTTCGCTGGAAAAAGTAAATGTCTTCTCTTTGGATTGGTGAAGATGAAGATGAAGATGAAAATAAAGATAATCGTATTATAGAAATAAGAAACATTGTAACAAGAAATTTATTGTGAATATCACGCTCGTTATTTTTTATTTGGCTGTATTTTTAACACAAACAAAGTACAGTCAAACATTCTCTAAGCAACAGGTCTCTCCTGTTCGTTTCCCCATTCTAAAATAGATCGCACACGTTCAGTACAAAGATCTCTCTAAAAATAAACCCCAATATGCTCCCACTACACTACGTCACAATAAACACTTTTTCTTCCAATATTCTCTGTTCTCTTTTTTCTCCAGAATCATTTTATAGATTATACTAAAGAGCACACGATATGTTAGTAATGACGGAAAGGTGTTGTGTATTGTGAAATTTTTTCTTGAAAAGTGGACAGTTACTTACAGCTGAAATTCATGCACTGATATTTTGTGAGTTTTTGTGTTTTTCTTAAATCATCTCGTTTTTAAATTGAGAAACCTATTAAGGAAGATGAACAATCGATGTCGAAATATCTTTGTGTAATCAAATAAATAAAATGTTCATTTTGCCGGTTGAACTTTATATATATTCACGCATAAAAAAGCTAAATCTTCGTTTATTCTTCATTTAACAATGTTTTCTACGACGGCAAATGCTCTCCCTAAACTACGCTGTTAGAACATCAGCAAATTTCTCCAACATCATATTCCTCCACATTCACAAATATCACCATAAATTTTGCCAGAAACAAACCCTCAAAAAAGTTACGATAATGAGCAGCTTTAGCACTCTCTGACATTAAAACTAAATATCCCCCCAGGGTTCATGCATCATACATCCCTAATATTCTATCAAAAATAAACCACCACTCCCTCCCAGATAGAAAATTCCTTTAATAAATTAGCATCCAAATTTCCCCAGTTCTCTTTCATTTAAGCTGATACATTTTGCTCTGCGTCTGCCACAAAATGGTAGTATATACACTGGCGAGTCGTTTGCTATAGGTACACCAAGCCATTTAAATGTACAAAACAGCTTATGAAATCAACTTTCTAATTATCTTTGACTCATTCAGCAGCCTAACCGATCTGAAATCACACATGGGAATGAAGGAAATGAGGAAGTTGACTCCTTATCTCTAAATTCAACTTCTACTGATAATTTCTCTCTCCTAGAAAAATTTTCCAAAACCGATCACAGATCCTCGATAAAAAGATATATACCAAAAATGGTAATTTATCTGGGAAGGCACGGCAAGTTACTCGAACGCACAGAAAATGAAGAACAAAGAAAACGCTACAATTTAGGAGACACTTTAAAATCAATTATCTCCTCAACTGAAACCTAAGGCTTGTAAATTTAACTTTAAATGTTCAAATTCAATAATCACTCAAACTCAATTATTCAACATTATCAGGGAGATATAACATAAAAAATAATTCCAAAACTTCAAGCCTCCATCGTGATTTGATCCATAATCGGCATTTTGAAGTCAAAATTTGGAGAGGCAAATCCCAGACTCACAAGTACCATTAAGTGCTTGTACTCTTGTACATCCAGTAAATAAAAAATTATAAATTTGTAAGAAAATCTGCTACGTCATGGTTATAAATTGGCTTTTGTAATATACACTAAAAAAATCCTCACTATAACAATATACTATACCTATTCAATTTTTGATTAAGTAATCGCATATTTATCTTTATTTACGTTCGCTTTTTGTTGCAGTTAAATATGGCGAAAATTCTAGAATCTAGTCCCAACGCAGCTCTAGACAAATCTCTTATACAGCATTATTTGACTCTACCCATTCCAGACGGAAAATGCCAAGCTACATATATTTGGATTGATGGTTCCGGTGAAAATGTTAGATGTAAGACTAGGACATTAGATTTTGTTCCTTCAGATCCTAAAGGTAAATGACTGTTTATTATTATCTATTATTTAAAAAAAGAAACTGCTCGATTTAGATTTTTATCTTTTCTCATTCAACAATTGTTTTATTTAACAATCCTATCAAATAAATATTGTAAGTAAATTGAAGAGGTTATTGAAATGTACATAAGATAGCTTTAAGGAGTATTGTTGGTGTAGTTAAAGCAAAACTGTAATCAGAATACCTACTGTTGACTTCTGCTTCCACTAGATTTTTTCATTTTAGTTTTTAAATTAACGAAAGGCTGGTCACTACAAAGTCTATTATTTATCTATGTTGAAGAAAAGCTTAGGTGCGACCTCCAAGCTTCATTTTCCAATAAAAGTTCTCTCTTTCAATGTAGGTATTATCATCTCCTTATTATCAAACATGTAGTTTTTCAAAGTAAGAATGAAGCAAGATAGAATAGAATAGCGAGAAAAGTAATGGAAATGGGAATATCAAGAAAAAGACAAACAGGAAAACCCAGGAGGAAATGGATTGACCAGATTGAAGAAATTGGAAAGAACAAAGGAAAAACATTAGGAGAGGTGAAGGCATTAGCCAGGGACAGAAAAGAATGGATAACATGGGTTCAGGAAAAACTCCAATCCGACGCCTGAGAAGGCATAAGGATAAGAGAAAGAAAGAAAGTTTTTAAAATTCCATTCAAATGAAAAGTTATATCATGTATGTCTGGTGTACAACTTGGCAGTCAAACTTTAGTTTCACTTTCTAGAAACTTTTTATGCATCTGTGGTTATAAATAGTGGCCAAGCTCCATAATTATTCGTATACGGAATATTTGTTATTTTTGGCTGTTAATAATTAAAGTACAATATGTCAAAGGAGCATACAATGATCATGCTCGTACAGCATGTTCTATTCTCCACGTGCCGTCTTTCCACGAATTTTGTTACGTTTTAATTTTGGTTTGATCCTCTTCTCCTCGATATGTTCTTTCAATTTAACATAATTATATTGTCACAACAAGGTCACAGCTGCACGCAATCGTTTTTTTTTCAGTAAAACTAGTTTTTTTCTACATGTAAGCAGCTGCTGAAAACATTGTATAACAGTTCACTGTTCTTGTTAATACTGTCCTTAATGTCCTTAAATGCCTCAGGACTTTTTCGATGTTATACTATTTTACTTTGATGATCTAAAACGTAATAATATACAAAGTATGGCCAATTAGTTGAAGTTACTTCCCATACACAACTATATGCGTGTTAAAATGTGACTTTTTCCACTTAATGGTTCATTATTTCCGCTTAAATACTTACATACTATTAGACACGTATAATCATCAGTAATTAATTGCGGTAGGTATTTTTACAATTTTCAAGGAAAAGAAAATAACTACCTACAACATATTTAAAACAATTATATTCTTAGTATCAAACACCACATTACTTTTCCTCAGTGTTTGAAACACTTTTCATGGATGATAAGTATTATGACTTATAAGCTGAATATTCTGAACATTGAAAAAGCGGTTTCTACCCATCAATGTTTGGTTCGATATTACCATTACCACTATTGTGTCTACAAACAAATACTGAAAATTGAATCATCTGTTTTGTTTCTTAAGCTCGAATGTCAGTAATAAAAAGAATGTTGTGATTTTTTTTTGAAAATTCTTATTTTTCAATTTTTTCGACTCTTGTATCGTTTGTCGGCGAATTTTGAATATGGAATACGAAAGCGTATCATATTATCAACCTTTGTGCAGAATTTGAATGAGAGACATCGATATATGGCATCACAGTAATAAAAAGAATGTTGTGATTTTTTTTGAAAATTCTTATTTTTCAATTTTTTCGACCCTCTTAGCGATTGTCAGCGAATTTTGAATATGGAATACGAAAGCCTATTACTTATATTATCAACCTTTGTGCAAAATTTGAATGAGAGACATCGATATATGGCATCACAGTAATAAAAAGAATGTTGTGATTTTTTTTTGAAAATTCTTATTTTTCAATTTTTTCGACCCTTGTATCGTTTGTCGGCGAACTTTAAATATGGAATACGAAAGCCGATTATTTTATCAACCTTTTTGCAAAATTTGAATGAGAGACATCGATATATGGCATCACAGTAATAAAAAGAATGTTGTGATTTTTTTTGAAAATTCTTATTTTTCAATTTTTTTGACCCTTGTATCGTTTGTCGGCGAATTTTGAATATGGAATACGAAAGCCTATTATATTATCAACCTTTGTGCAAAATTTGAATGAGAGACATCGGTATATGGCATCACAGTAATAAAAAGAATGTTGTGATTTTTTTTTAAAATTCTTATTTTTCAAATTTTTCGACCCTCTTATCGATTGTCAGCGAATTTTAAATATGGAATACGAAAGCCTATACTATTATCAATCTTTGTGCAAAATTTCAATGAGAGACATCGATATATGGCATCACAGTAATAAAAAGAATGTGATTTTTTTTTGAAAATTCTTATTTTTCAATTTTTTCGACCCTTGTATCGTTTGTCGGCGAATTTTGAATATGGAATACGAAAGCCTATTATATTATCAACCTTTGTGCACAATTTGAATGAGAGACATCGATATATGGCATCACAGTAATAAAAAGAATGTTGTGATTTTTTTTTTGAAAATTCTTATTTTTCAATTTTTTCGACCCTCTTATCGATTGTCAGCGAATTTTGAAAATGGAATACGAAAGCCTATTATATTATCAACCTTTGTGCAAAATTTGAATGAGAGACATCGATATATGGCATCACAGTAAAGATCGAAATTTAAGTACATATTTTTAAAAAACCCTGTATGCTCCTGCAGTTTTCCCAATTTATTAACTTCACTTTCCAAATGGAAGTAAAATCCATTTAAAAAATTAGCATTCTAATTAATTAACATGAATGTGGCTGACCTATATCCATTCACCGTCAATTTCATGGTCTCAAATCTTGGTAAATGTCCAGCTTGGCAGGATTTCCTGAAACATTCAAAACAGTGGACGTAGTCACTCACCGCCGTGTGTATATTCGTCAACAATGTCAACATTCATTGTGTTCACGAGACCTTGACTTGACAAGTGGGATTCTTCGTTGTTTTTCGGAAAATTCTATAGCGAAGTGGATAATTTAGAAAATTGTTTGCTATTTACTGACTTTCCTAGAAGTTGTTTATCAATAATTTTATAAGTAGAAGTATTTTTTAAGATTGGATCGGTTTAAATTATCAACTAGATTAATAACGTTCGCTTAAATCCTTGAAAACAATGAGTTGGGAACTATTTAAAATATAACAATATGAGGAAAAATATACAAAACAACTCAGATCTATTACTGGTCTCAGATATTTTTTTTACGTTACAGAATTACCCATCTGGAACTTTGATGGAAGTTCAACGAATCAAGCGCAAGGTAGTAACTCCGATGTATATCTCTACCCAGTCGCTATTTACAAAGACCCCTTCCTCAGAGGAAACAACAAACTTGTTCTTTGTGATACTTATGCATATAACAAAAAACCTACAGCCACCAATCGCCGGATAAGTTGTTTACAAGCAATGGAAGCAGCAAAAGATCAGAAACCTTGGTTCGGTATTGAACAAGAATATACCTTATTGGACATGGACTTGAGACCTCTCGGTTGGCCCAAGAACGGTTTTCCTGGTCCCCAAGGACCTTATTATTGTGGTGTTGGTGCTAACAAAGTGTATGCCCGTGACATTGTCGAAGCACATTATAGGTGTTGTCTTTATGCTGGGATCAATATTTCCGGAACCAACGCAGAGGTTATGCCAGCTCAGGTGAGTTTCTAAAATATGAATTTGCAATTTTTTCTGATAGTAAAAGTAGACTTACATGACATTAGATATTCTTATCAATAAAACAACCACAGGATTTGACAGGATATGAAGTGTTACATAAAAACTAACTATAACTAAACAAAAAATAAAGAACAATCTTAAAGTTAGAACACAACAGAAAAAATAGAATAAAAATATAAAATAAACCTTTGAAGCTGGGATACTTATTATTTACGAAAGTAAAAAAATATGTTATTTAATACAAAAAAGTTTGCTTTAATTTTTAAACTAATTAAATATTCAAGCCCACCATGGATAGAATGTGTTGATATCAGTAAATTGTTGACAGAATATTTATGCGTGCGAGATTGACCGTTGACCTCAAAAACTATGTATTTATTATCTCGAAGTTACAATAGTTGTTGGATTGTTCCAAATATTTAGCATGTCGTTGTTTATATTTTGAATACGTTCTGGGAAGTGAGTCACTTGAAAATAATAATGTTTACTTCACGTGTAGATAACTCTACGCAGTTATGTTGTTTGAACGCAGGATTTTATACGTTTTCCGAATTTAAACACATTTCAAATGTAATCTATTTATTTAAGCGTAATATACAGTGCCAACAAAAATACATTATATTGGTACTTTGTGCTTCGTTTTGTTATTTTTCTATTCAGTTTGATATTTTATGTTTGTGTTGAGTATTAACATGTATTTGGAATTTTCCTAGATCCGTTTCTAAAGATTAACAATTCATTTCCCATAATAAGTTTATTACTAATTTAAATGTTATGTAGAGATTTGGGTTGATACTATACAAATCAATAAATCAAACTGGATTCTGTCTGAACTTCAACCTGTAAACAAAACTTAGTGTGGTTTATTCACAATAAAAAGACAATGACGCTGCAAAACAAATTTCTGAGATGTTGTTGGCATGTAGATTGAGTCCTAGGAGTCTATATATGGTCCATTATAATGCTTCACAATCGAAGATAATGTGGAGGCCCATCCCAGCTGTAATGCTTAGTTGCAAAGCTTCTGCAACTCTGTTAAATATAATTTAATTTCTAATTGTTATTAAAAACATTCAACATTATAAATTTAAATATATATTGTTGTTTGTAAATAATATTTGAAGTAGATGGTATTAATCACGACTCTTACATCAGGAAAACTTGTAAATACTAGGACCATACTCGAATGACATGCTAAACCTAACCTCAATTGTGGCAAAACTGCTGAATTTTGCGATCTGATCTAGTTGTTGTCAAACCGAATTGTAGATGGAGTAATTCATTATTTGTTCCAGTGGGAATACCAAGTGGGACCATGCGAAGGCATTTCTGTTGGTGATGAATTGTGGTTATCCAGGTACATTTTACATAGAGTAGCAGAAGATTATGGTGTAATTGTGACCTTCGACCCCAAACCAATGGAAGGTGATTGGAACGGTGCTGGAGCACACACAAACTTTTCCACCAAAGCGATGAGAGAGGACAATGGAATTGTGTAAGTTATGGATAATTATACAGATATTTAGTTCATTATATTTGAATCGTAAAAAGTTTTCACGGTTAAGGGGAATCTATCGGCAGCGATTTGACAAAATATCGAAGTATTTTTGGCAAAGAATTTTGAGGTAATGGATGTATTGAAAATTAAGAAAAAAATATATCATGTAGATTAATGTTGAACTTAGAGTTCATATTAAGCAAATTTTGAGCCCTTGTAAAGAATTAAATATGGATTAAATGGAAAAACTAATTGATAACAAGTCTAATTTGAAGCTTTATGAATACTATATAAAAATCTCAGAATCCTCAAATTACTTATGACCGTACAATTCCTTATTGAAATTCGGTTGCTACCAGTAAAATATCGGATAAAAATCCATCTCTCGCTTTTCTATCCTTCTATGACTGACATTGTCTCTCTGCTTCGGTAGTCGCGTGCCGTTCCATTGTTGATACAACGCTTGCCGGTCTCCCAGTTCAGTACTGACGAAGCTTATAGAGTAGTACGTGAACCAAAATCCGCTTGGACCGCTTGGCTACCTACATGTTGCGGAGCTTTCATATTTCCAATAAAATTTTCGTTATGTGAACTTAAACGTGTGGACGTAGGGAAACAAAAAAATATACAAAGCATAATTGTGCAAGGTCGAATTTGGTAGATGCCCCTTAATATAACATATAACGCTATTAGGCTACATTCGAATGTTACTATATTGCTTTATTTACATTATTAACTCGAAAAATAACCATGAAAAATATTTTTTCATTTCTAATTTATCAATTTTCTTCAATTCATCAAACCATGGCTTGTCCCTTTACATAAATTCGTTTGGTTTCGATAAAGTTTTTTTTTTAATATTTCCTTGTTATTTGTTTTAATCTCGAGATAATTATTTTAACTTAAAACAATGTGCATCATTTTTAATAAACGTGATATTTAAACATAAAAAAATACTTTATTTATAAAAGCTTTGTACTTTTATCAAATAATATTATTTCAATATTTGTATTTGAACAAAGCGTTGATTTTTTTACTTACATTTGTTGTCTTAGAAAACAAATGGGTCGATTTTTAAATACCCCTTCATTTTTGAGCCTTATTCAACATTTAATTTATAAAATAGTTATTTATGTATTATGAGCGAAAGGTGATACATTATTGCTTGAGAGTAATGATTTTATTACTCCAAATTACTCGAAAGCAATAATGTGTCGTTTTTGCTCGTAATACATACAACATTTTTTCTGCAATCACTTAATTATAACTATTTATAACAAATAATATAAGTAGAATTCATAAAAACTTTTGAAATCTGTCAGTTAAAATAATATGTCAATTCAAA
Organism: Galerucella calmariensis; assembly: GCA_910591675.1. Classification (NCBI taxonomy): domain Eukaryota; kingdom Metazoa; phylum Arthropoda; class Insecta; order Coleoptera; family Chrysomelidae; genus Galerucella; species Galerucella calmariensis. The sequence continues at coordinate 404,515 of CAJUYG010000086.1, read as the reverse complement.
TACGTTTCAAACTTTTATATCTGTCACTGTCAATACAATAGGGTACAAGCATAAATGTAGAAACTATTGTGTATATTGGAATAAAATGAAAGAGCTTTTCCTCAATATATTTAATGACAAAATTGTAAAACCGTATCTTTCAAATCTGACATAAAACATCAACAATAATAATATTTACAATATATGAGTAACCATGAGACCCATTTCCAACAATAAATTTTGCTATTGGTTAGAATTGACGCTTTATCTCTCCTAACACCTTAAATGTCTATTTTTTTCAAAAAAATATAAACTTTACTTCTAAAACGACTTCAAAAATCATAAAATTTGAAAGTCCGCCAAAACGCGCTTTACATCATAAAAATGGCTGCCCCATGGAGTGATGTCATTAAATTTGTTGACGTTCATAATTTCGAGCAGCATGGGCAAGTTATCAGTTTGTGCTTCTACAAAACCTTCGCTAGCCATATCTTTACTCACAAAATATGAAAGAATCGTCACTGAACACTGAACTAGTAAATAAAATATTTTGTTCTTAAAGTTTTAAAATATCCTCGGACATATCGAATATTTATGTCCACTTTCCACTTTACGTTGACCTTTAGAAATAAAAAAAGCACAAATAAACACGTAATGGTCTCGAACAAACATATAATAGTTATTTATGTAACTAGTGTGTAAAGTAGCCTTTTTTTTGACGAATGTGAATATTGTCGCATGAGCCGCAGGCGAATGCGACAATCACATGAGTCGAAAAAAAGGTCTTTACACACGAATTGCATACAATATTTTTTCTACTAGCGAATATTTAATTGAAATACAAAAGTTTAATAGTAATTTTCTTTACGCACTAGTGCGTAAAGAAACATACTTCACGCACTAGTGCGTAAAGTGAGTTAAATTTTTCTTTAGAGTCTTTTTATAATAATCTAAAATAACATCATAGTTTTCTAAAAAAATTCAATTCCTGAATATAAAATACAATTGCTTACTCTAGGTATAGTCGGAAGATCTCAATTTAAATTTTAAATGTCAGATTCAATTCACAAAGAAATGTCAGTCACTCACCGCCAACTTATACCTATTTACCGTATTATTTCCAGTACTTAATAATTATTTAACAATAATTGTTAAATAATTATTAGGTTATTTTACCGAATTCTATAGGTTTCTATCTCCAATTTATGAAAAAAACTTAGATTTAATATCCGTTTATTATACCTATATTTTTATAAGACTGGATATCTATAACTACATACATATTGGAATTTTTTCTTTACGCACTAGTGCGTAAAGTAAAACTCTTTACGCACTAGTGCGTAAAATAAAGTTTTACGCACTCGAAAATGTGTCTAAAGTACGTACTTTACACACGGTAGTAGAAAAATGATATTTTTACGTCGTTGAAGCAATTAATAGTTAATTAAAATACAATATAAACACAAAACTACACAGAACCTAATGCAATACCGGCAATATTGACAAAAGTAATCACATGGTATGACATCACACGTATCATCGGTAGCGTTCGGAAATCCTCGGGTGGTGGTCTGAAACTGCAATAAAATTTGGAAGTAATTTCCAATGGAAACTGGTTTATTTCCTATTATTAGTTATTTTTGATATCAACTTTACTATTATAAATTAATATCTAAGCAAAATATGAAATATGCGTGTACTCTATTGTATTTGTAGTATCGGTTGTTATGGGAACGAGCGTTTTGCCATTTTTTACGCTCGGCGAGCGTAAAGTAACTCTCCTCAAGAAACGTCAACTTTTCGTTGTCAATGGCAAGCGAAAAAGCCTACTTTTCAATGTGATTGTAGAAAAAAAAATTATTTATTTAGTTTGGCATAAAATGAATACCTCAACAGAACCGTCTACAAATTCAATCACCAGAGTTTTTCCGGGATTTCGAATTCTTGAAGTGGGCCCCGTCGTTTTTTAGTTCCACGCGTTGGAAGACTTAAATCCGACTAGGTAGTGACATAGACCATACACCACTGAGTGGAAAAAGCAAAATTTCCAACCTCATTAATAGCTGAAACATTTTTAATTGCAGTCAGTAAACAATAATAATAATCTATTTGTTTTGTAAATTTTTTTTATTATCAAATGTCACAAAATAATTTGGCAATTCAAAAAATTACCGTCAATGATAATAAATGACTTCCTAATTCGCAGTTTTATTAATAGAAACGTAGGTACATGAAAAATGGTAAGCGACGTTTCGGTTGCGGCCTCGCCTGTACACTCGTTTACGTAGTGATAGGTGAATGACGCTAAAATTTCTACTTTACATTTGAAAAAGATAAGGTTTCTATAGTAACTAAAATGATATTTAATTATACGAAGCTGCAACAAACATAGCTAAAGTATTATTTACATTTACATTAATAATACGAAAAACTAACATAATTTTTGACAGATTTTATTTGATATATTCTAACCTATGGTTAACTTTGTCGACAACAAGCTGGTAGTATTGAATTAACTACTCCATTTGTATATAATTTTCCTAGTACCAGATAATTAAAATCAATATTATCTGATAAATGAAAATTTTAATATTTCACTGATCTAGTTTAAACCAGATTTGTGCTAGAAAGTGTCACATACATTAAATTTTTTGCATAATGAATTCTACGTTTTTTTCCTACAAAGTAACACTCACAAACAAGATATGTATGAATATTTATAGGTGATTTACTGTTTAATTCAAGGTTTAATTTATAGGTTTTTTTTGTATCATATTATAGTGCGTGTGAAGTTTTTTTTTCATAACAACTACGATGTTTAAACACATTTAATAATAATTTAAGTGTCTTTTTTAGGAACTGCAAAGTTCTGTTCATTTTATTACATAATTCAGTTCACAAAAGTAAGCTAAGCTCATTGAAGTTACAAAGTATTGTTTGACATACACCAACTATTTAACATCAGCAGCAATTAATTGTTAACCTTTTTGTACAAAAATGTCATCCAGTGACAAACCAATAGATGTGAATGTACTTATTGTGCAACAAAAGCTGAACAAAGCTTATTACGAGAGCAGGTTATTAAAAAAACAAATTAAATGTCGTTAGACTCCGTTTCACATAAAAAGAAGCCACGTGAAGTTTGCCAACTGTCTTGCGCAGAAGCCAAAATCGGTCTTGTTTATCTATGTCGCTTCGTACGAGCCTTTCATGCCATCGGCGCTACAAACGTCAGTCATTTTATTATTATTGTGTCAATTTTACAATATGGCGCTGGTTTTGACAATAATTTCGCGCATACGACTGCAACTTCACGTTGGTTCTTCTTACGTGAAACGCAGTCTACCTGCATCAATATTCGGTACCGCATAAACAATTCATTTTAATATTTATCAAGCGTGTTATATTTTTGAAGAGGCAATTAAGCAAAAGAAGGGCGTATCAGTTTAAATAATAAAAAAAATACCATTTCAATTAAACCAAAATACCTTGATGTGGCGAGTGATGAGAATGATCACAGCGTTAATAAGGATGTTGGTATTAAAACCGAACAAAAATTTTATTTGTTTTAATTGGTGCGTATATTCACCTAGCCTTTAATTGCCATGACATTGTTTATTTCCTTGTGGTAAACAGATGTTAATATACATAAATGTTGTAATTGTAACGTGGAAATATTTTTAAAACTATTAGTGCACGTGAGAAGATTATAAAATGCAATTAATATCAAAATCAATTTTTTGCAAGGTCCTCTACTTGATAATAATAAAACCAAATAAAGTTAAAATGCTTAATTCAGTATGAGAACTTTTCCAAATCAGTTGCGTTTGTTGAAGAAATTATTAATATTTTAAAATTTAGACGGTAAACATTACGTCACCTATGATGTAACCTGTCAGTTAACGTGTTAAATTAATATTAACAAAAGAATCTGGATGATTAAACACACGTGCATTCCAGTAGAGTAGGTAGTTGCAATATTTATAAAACTAATATTATCACTCTCGGATTTCTTGACACTTATTAACCTTGATCTTAACTTTAATTAGATTTATTTCGGCAAACCTTACAACTGTTTTCTAAAAATATAAAGTTTATCGCAAGTTCAAGATTTGTAAATCCAATCGATAACATTGAATTTTATTGTTGAATAATGTTGCCGCCTTGACTATTTCGACAAACAAACCATAAATTTTATGATCTATGGTACTTGGAACTAGACCCACCCCGGAATTAGATAGAAACCAGCTGTAAAAACCGGCGTGGCTCGGGGGTGAGAGGTTTAGTTACAAGTGCCCACATGTTTCAGTTTAGTTTAGATATCAATAGTTGTAGAAGACAGACGTGTAAATATAGAAAACTACCGGCCCCATTGAATCCCTGTAGGGAGTTCAACAAAAATGAGGTTATTAAATTTAAATATTCTAACATCCTTTATATCATGCAATATAAGTAATATAACCTATTAGTTTACTATTATTAATAATAAATTTTATTAGAGTTCTCAAGTCTAAATTTACTGCCTAAGAAAGGAGGTTTTTATTAACCTCAATGATTAACTTATAACTAGTTTATACAAATGTTAATTTACTTGTGTATTATCTTAATCTAATATTCTAAACAAATCACTCATCAGCATCACACACTGGCAATACACATATTTTGTTTATAGCGCGCACTACAACGCCATTGTTTGTTTTGATGGACACTGTGCGAACTTTGTCTTTTCCTGGGTGAAGGGTGATGATACGGCCCATACGCCAACACATGGGCGGCAGGTTGTTTTCCACCAGTAATACCGCCATACCAAGTACAAGGCGGCAATCTTGATTTACGGCCCATTTTGACCGCTGCTGCAGATTGTTTAGGTATTCTTGCTGCCATCTTTGCCAAAAGTGTTGCTGCATTAGTTGAATATGCTGCCATCGTGACAGTCGATTGACCTTTATTGTTGTCAATTCTGGCTCCGGATGCGACAACAATCTGTCTCCAATAAGAAAGTGTCCAGGTGTTAAGGGATTGAGGTCATTAGGATCACTGGATAAAGGAGATATAGGTCGAGAATTCAGGCAGGCTTCAATTTGCGTTAAGAGTGTGTACAGTTCCTCAAAGGTTAATTTTGTGTTACCTATAACTCGATATAAATGAGCCTTTACCTGCTTAATACCTGCCTCCCAAAGACCTCCGCGATGGGGAGATTTGACAGGTATAAAGTTCCATTTTATACCCAAATTTTCTGTAACATCTCTACTAAAATTTGACGATTCTGAGAATTGTTTTAAATTTTTGAGCTCTTTATTTGCTCCTACAAAATTTGTAGCGTTGTCTGAGTAAATTTCCGAAATTTTGCCCCTCCTTGCCATAAATCTTTTTAGTGCTGCCAAAAATGTTTCACTAGTGTAATCGCTAACCAATTCAATGTGTACCGCCTTTGTAGCAAAACAAACAAATAAAGCAATGTAGGCCTTGACTGTCCGTATACCACGACCATGACCTTGTTTGATTAAAATTGGCCCCGCGTAATCCACACCACTGATGCTGAATGGACGCGATGGTGTTATTCGATTAGTGGGTAAATCACCCATTATTTCACTCAAAGTGGTTGGTTTCACCTTGAAACATTCAATACATTTACTTAATTCAAATCTTACTTCATTGCGGCCGTTAAGCGGCCAGAATTTTTCTCGCAATGAGTACAGAGTAGCTTGGGCACCGGCGTGAAGTAATAATTTATGTTCTTGATTAATTAACAATTTTGTGACATGATGCTTAGATGGTAAAACAATAGGAAATTTTCTTTCATAATTTAACGCAGCATTCCGCAATCGACCACCTACTCGGATTAGGCCCTGATCATCTAAGAATGGGTTTAGTTTATGTAATTTACTTCCTTTGTTTACGTTTTTATTTAATTTTAAATCCTTTAATTCCGCGGAAAATGTATTATTTTGAATTAATTTTACAATGAATTCCGTAGCCATGTTTAATTCGTTTATTGTTAAATATTCATTTTTAATTTTAATTTTCTTTTTATTAGAGTTGTTTATGAATCTTAATATATAAGCCATTACTCGTTGTAATTTACTATAAGTAGAAAATTTTGTCAATACTGGGAGTTGAGAGTTTATTGTATTTACTACGATATTAATTTTCTTTCTTTCCGGTGTCTCTAAAACTAATTGAACCTTTGATTTAGGCCATGCATTGTGATTTTCTTTGAGCCATGTCGGGCTCCACCATAAACCATGTTCACGCAGCTGAGTAACAGTCGCCCCCCGCGATATTATATCTGCAGGATTATATTCTGAATTGATATGTGTCCATTCATTAATTTCAGTTAATTGCTGGATTTCTGATACTCTATTGGCAACAAATGTTTGCCATGTATTGGCAGGAGCTGCGATCCAAGACAGAACTATACTCGAATCGGTCCAAAAATATTTTTTATTTATGTTCACATTTAAAGCTTCACTTACTTTAGAGACTAGTCTAGCTAATAATATTGCACCGCAAAGTTCCAACCTCGGTATGGATATTGTTTTAATAGGAGCAACTCGAGACTTTGCGCACAATAATTGTACCGAATTATTATCACAGGTATCGCTACACCTCAAATAAATGACTGCACCGTAAGCTTCTTGTGATGCGTCACAAAACCCATGTAATTCTATATTTGTATACGGAGGATCAGCAATTACCTGTCGCGGTATTTTAAACAAATGTATTGTTGAAAACTCTTCAATTAAATATATCCATTCATTACTAATAGTTGGTGGAACAGCTTCATCCCAACTAATTTTGAAAGTCCACAATTTTTGAAGTAATATTTTTGCCTTTGTTATTATTGGATTTATTAAACCTAGAGGAATTAGAAATTAAATGTGAATTTTATATTATTTTAATTCATATCTTACTAAAATTGATAGCAAATTAGAAATGAATTACAAAGAAGATAGTTGATTTTTTTTGTTTTGTTCCAGGGAAATAGAAAGTGCAATTCAAAAACTCAGCAAAAACCACCTTAGACATATTCAATTCTACGATCCCAAAGGAGGAAAAGACAACGAACGTCGTCTTACTGGAAGACACGAAACGTCTTCAATTCATGACTTCAGTGCAGGTAAATATCACCATCTCTATCATCATCACCATCTTCGTGAGGCTAATCTCCGACGCCGGGAGCACTCTACTCCTAACTAAAATTTTGGCGAAGCCCAATATTCATGGACTCCGGACGTCGTTTTCACGTTTCCTCCGAAAGACGGCATATCCACATTATACCATTATAGTCCACTGCAGGCTGTACGGGCCCTATACGGTGGTTTTCCCTGGCATTGTCACCCATCCAAGTACTAACCATGTTCGACCTTGCTTGACTGTAATTATCTCATCAAACGCGTTCCACTACAGTGCTGTGTCGTCGCAAAGTCGTGTGGGTCTTCCGGAGCTTTTGTTCAAATGGATGATTATAACGAAAAAGGAATTATTTTGGGAGTATACACTGGCGAAACTAATGAAACCATCTTCATAAAAGTAGCATCAAAATTCACTGATGTTTTGGGTGGACAATTAGTATAAAAGTTATTGAAATACAGTCAAACCTGGATAAGTGAGAACTGGATAAGTGAGAAAACTCTATAAGTGAGAGTAAAAGCCAGGACCCGTCATTTTAAGCTCCCAAAACCTCTATTAGCGAGAAACAGAAACCTCTGTAAGAGAGAGTCGTTTTTCCCTCATAGACCTCCGTAAGTGAGACTGCTACTTATCTATACCTCTATAAGCGACAGTCGAGCTTTATTTACAAATTTAACATGTGCTATTTTATGACTCATTCTTAACTTTCGTGGAACTTCCTACTATTGTTTTTGTATTCTCGTCAATATTGTTCCTATATATTTACTACATTCGTACTTGCTGTGACTTGTTATTGCTACGTACCCCTATAAGAGAGAAACGCTACCCATGTATAGTGTATCTAATGTCAATGTGACGACCTTGAATTGTATTACATATTTTATGCAGGTTAATTTTAATCCACTATATTAATTTGAATTACATTTGAAAAGCATTATTTATTAATATTCGAATTAATAAAAGAATTTTATGCACGCCATTTGGCGGCTTTTCCTTCAAAGGGATTAAAAATATGGGTCATCACATTAACAATAGTTACACTATACCTGCATTAGCGAGAAACTCGGGTTAGTGAGAAACCTCTATAAGCGAGAATGAGATTGTGCTCCCTTGAACTCTCGCTTATCCAGGTTTGACTGTATATGCTGGTAGCGAAAATCAAAAATATCAAGCCAAAGCTTATGATAATATCAACAAGAAGTTATAGAATGTTGCGGTATTTGAGTTGGGAAAAGAAAAACTTGGTTGCAATGAATGGCAGCAATTGATGAAGGCTTGGAAGCTATTAAGCAAGCATTCGGAGAGGATGCTCAACTTGCTGATATAAAAATTCTTGGGGTGCTAACAAGAAAACAGATCTCGTCCTGGTATAAAATATAAACCTTGGAGGTTTTTTAAAGCCGAACCTCGAAATTCAGCCAGGCATTTTTCGGGTACAGCAGTCAACCGGATGACACAGCTGCTCACTTTAGTGTAATTATTTGAAATTTTATATAATTATAGTATTTTGTAATATTTGTTTTCTTGTTTCAGGAGTTGCGAATCGTGGAGCTAGTGTAAGAATTCCCCGCGGCTGTGCCGAGGACAAGAAAGGTTATTTGGAAGATAGACGACCAGCTTCCAATTGTGATCCTTATGCAGTAACGGAAGCCATCATAAGAACATGCTGCCTAAATGAATAAATATAGCACAATTTGCACTCAATATATTGTATTATAGTATTAAAAAAAATTTATAAATTCATGTATGTTATGTAAAATATAGACCAATTTATTATTATTTAATTGTAATCTTATATAGACGGGATAATCAAAATTTATTTCTTTTCTTTCATTGAGTTGACTGCTACTCTTAATTTTTGGGCTTAGGGGTTGTAATAAGACAAATTTTTAAAAATTGATCAAGGATTTAAATATAATAAATATAATAAAATATCAACTTGTTTAGAATAGTTAGTTTATAATTGATGTGAAATCAGTGAATACATATTTAATAGTAATTTAAATTTTGTTTTTCTTTCCATTTTCCAAGTAAGCTTTCCACTATGGTTGATCCTACACCAGATTTAGGCACAGTGTACACAAAACGGGTACATGGAAGTTGTGGAGCGGAAGTGGAAGGATACACAGATAAAGGATATCGATGATTTGATTAACCCGTTCTTGTATGTTATCTGTTGTAAAGTACTTACAGTTTGGACTGATATTCTTTACATACTTGGTACCTAGTAGGCTTATTACATCGAAATCGTGATGGCGTGTTTGTGGTAGAAGTCACCTTTGCCTGTGTTGCATCATATGCTAATATACGGAATGCACGGTCCGGTCCGTACCACTCCCACACCACACCTTAGGCGGTAAAAAAAAAAGATAGTTATTTAAAGCATGAAGCAGTGTTTTTCACAAAGGATGGAATTCTTCTATCATAAAAATTGCTTACAACTGAAATTTTTACTATGAGCATATTCTCCTAGCCAACAGAATGGAAAACGGGGATGTGGGTCCCAATAAATAAGAAAGGCAAGGCTGAATGTGAAAACTACAGAGGTAGTATACTCTTGAGATCAGAAAAACGCTGACATATCGGTGACTATCAACAAAGGTTTAGGAAAGACAGGTCCACATATTAACACAGTCAATAGAGAACAAAGCATAGACCTACATACAAGCTTTCGACAACTTAATTAGAAGCATACTTAGTGGAGAAATACAAGCCATGAATATTCCAGCAACGTTAATTAGACTGACAATGGAAAAAGCAGAGGCAGTGGTAACAACATCTGAAGGTTATTCAAATCTCTTAAACATCGAATCTGTAGTGAGGTAAGGAGAGAGATACGAGAAGGCAGACTTTCTTTCAAGGGAGGGAACTGCACGTGTTTCTATCAAACCATAACCTACAATTGGCATCGCAATAAGTTTTGCCAAACAAACACTAAATACACCTGGACAGCAAGAAGAGCTTTAGACTTCTAGCAACATGTACCTGGATTGGTTCACTCAAAGGCTTTTATACATCCTTCGAAGAATGTATCCAAACAAAATGTTAGACTATAGCAAGCATGTACTACGTTGTCTAACAGGTCTTTTGACAGGCCACTGGAGGGTCTTACAGACCCACTCACCACAAACCTAGCCTAACCTAGCATAAGGTGAGGAGATGTATCGTCTACATCACTATACAATATAGAGGAAGAGAACCGGATTTAGCAATTGATAGGGTGAGCAACTAGCAGAAACCAGACTAGGGGGCAGGCCAAAAATAAAATGGGAAGACCAAATGATTACTGGTTTACGAGCGATGTAAATACAGGACTGTGCTGAAATCATCAAAGATACGAAGAAATGGAGAAAGCAAAAAGGGACAAGAGAATATAAAACGATGAAAAAGAAACGCGAACTGATTCACCGCACTAGATGAATTAGAGAGATCCATTGGAGCGGTTACAAATCCCTCGGGTATGTGTAACCTAATATATATCCTGATAGCTTGTTTTCAGTTCTCTTACCTACAAAATTGAGTAAAATATTTCCCAAAAACTGGCGTGACTACGACTCGGATCTCCCCGTAACTTAACATCGTCTGAAATCCCCATAACTTTGCATATGCCGTAAGAAACTAATCTATAATCAGAGAATTTAGCATACTACACAGTAGGTCAATGTGTCTACACGATATTGTTGAATCACGGCAAAAGCAACCCTTGCAGAGATTTCTGGAAGGGGTAAAACGCCCCTTATTGGCCAAGAAAGAATTATTCTTCTGTTTAGTGTATCAGATTTACTCTAACTATCGACTTCTTCAGTTCTGGAAAGTCATACACTTTTCTGTTATATATATCGAATGTTCATAAGCATGCTGACCGGTGGGGAAATTCTTCTAAAGTGTTTTTATTTGTTGATATGTTTGCTGTTTAAAAAAGTGATTCATTTTTAAAATTTAAATAATTTTAAAAAGTCATGTAAAGACCATACGGTGTTATTTAAAAATATGAAAGTGACTGAATTATAGAATGTCACAAACGGGAGGAAAAAAAGGAGCTGGGAAAGGTCCTTCCAAGGATAAAAATGAAGATAATAAGGATAAAGATAAAACAGGTAAAGTTACGGAAAATAAAACTTCTTCTCAGTTTAGTTTAGGATGAAAAATGTACCACATGAATAAAAAAAAAGAATAAATATAGCAGTAGGAACAGATTTAGGTCCATCTCTTTTTTTGTTATTCATCAACGTCAACTTTATAACCACAATTCTGGTCTGTACATTTAGAGGCAAAAAAATCTCAACAAGGTTTAAAATTATATAAAAAGATTGTTAATTCTTATGCAAAACTAACCTAAAAATGCTCATTATTTCTATTTTATTATCTTCTGCTTCTGGTTTCGGTATCCAATCTTTGTGTTTATAGATCACTGAAATATGTTTATTTTCTCAATAACATAGTCTTAGGAAGCAGAAAGTCTTCAGGTAAATCTTAAAATAACGCTAAGGCTATTTTGTTCCTGTTTACGCTCTGTGTTTAGATAGAAAAATAATAATACTGTATATTAAATATCTATGGTGTGCAAGCTTTTCTAAAATGATTTGTAATAGAGCAATCTAAGTAGCAGGTCAAGAAAAAATAGCTCGCGAAGCCAAAATAAAAGACACAAGATGGACGTACAAAGTAATTGAATGAAAATCAAGGGTAGGAGAAGGAAACAGGCTGCAGCAAAGGAGCAGAGGATACTTAGAGGATGTGCAGTAGACTTAAAAATTAATGATGATGAGATTTAATTAAGCGATTATAAAGTTAAAGTAGCCAATAGTATCTTTTTTCCAGCTTCATAGCGTTTCATGAAGAAATTGAGTATCTTGAATGAATAGTAGGTAAAAAGAATATGTACGAAGAGAAGACCATATGCTCAGTACGTGTTTTTTTAAGAATCCATACATCTTACAGTTTAAACTTAATCTCCAAGGTCACTTCTTACATGATATTTATAAATCTTAAAAGCTTACTCGAGTGTAGACAAAAATTCGGATACTCAATACGCTAACCTCACTTTTAACATTTTAAATCATTCGTGATAAATGTCACATCTTACATAAGCATAAGTACCGTTAAGATTTGACAAAAAAAAATAGACGTTAGCAATCCATCCATACCACTGCTCTATTACCAACTCATTAGAGAAGACATTTTGTTGTTGCTTAATGTATAATATACAGATTCGACAAAGAATTATGTTCCGTATAGCCATTCTGTGAGTGGAAGAGAGGAAGCTATAGAATAACAGAGAGACAATGCCTAGAGGAGTGGGCGTTTCGTGGAAGCGGAGTATACTGTTCTCTCTTGGACATATATTTAATTTATAGTGCTCACTGTTGCTCCTATATTATGAGATTCTACATATGGAAGATAAATATTTGCCGAACCTGTATAAAAATAACGGAAATTACGGAAATACCTTGATTCTAAAAACATAAGATAGAGAGGGAGATATTTTTTAGTTAAAATTGTTGTTGAATGTTACCAGTATTTTTATTGTCAACTGTCGGCTTTTCGATGGAAGAGAAAATTTTTATGAAGAGAGAGTATTTCCCTAACTACATAATTATCAAAAATTTGGACAAACTTTCAACGTCAGGATCTGATAAGAAAATTACACATTGGTCGTGTTCATCCCAACAAAGATGATAATGACATAACCACATAAAAAAACACGTGCTCAGCAAGAAATTGATAATCGCTCCTGTAGCGCTACATTGGGATAAATGCGACCATCATGACTTCATATTTGATTTATTGCTTTACCATATAAAATCTATTAATACTACTCATATCCTGACGATATAAACTTGTTTTCCGAAATAATGCTTTGTAAATATAGTGAAACATAGATTGATGTATGAAACTACTTTAAAAATTGTCAATTTTTTTTTAATATTGAATAAATATAAATACCATGCAATACTTTTAGCACGCAGGAAAACCTCAGGTAAATGATTATAACTTCATGTTGTAAATGTTTTGAAATTTCGATTTTAATTAATTAGAAGTAAGTACGAGAAAAAATCCTGGCAAACCCTTTTTACTCGTAGTTAAACTAGAATAGATCAAAATAAATGAATAAATTGTGAGCTTAGTAAATTTAAGTAGCTTAACCAAGCTTGCTACTACTTAAACAGTAATGGATATTTTGTAGCAGAGCAATTTTGTCCGCTAGATTTATTTCGTTGTTATGTTTTACTCAGAAGTATCAAGGATGAGGTAATAGTATGAAAAATTGCTTAGATCCGAGATTGATCTGGTATGGATCAGTAAGAATAGCTGGAAAATATTCACAAGAGCTGACAAACAAAATTGGAACTGATGACAAAAATGCCATCCATCTAAATAGAAGCAGTTTGGAATGTCCTTCAATTCTTGCATAGATAAATTTGGATTTTCGAAAGGAGGCTTAAACTGAGTACTATGGAATACTAGTACCTTCTAGTAAAATAAAACAGGAAAAATTGTGTCTTCAGTGAAAAAGAAGAAAGAATTAGTATATTTGGGCTAGTACTAGTGCATGTGCCACCAATATTTAGCTAACTCCTCGGCAGATAACAATATTATCATGAGGTGGGTTAAAAGACACGACAGGAGTAAATGTAATCGCATTGCTGATTCTTTAGCCAGGGAAACAGCTGGACTAAAAATTTTAGGACCCAGTGACACCTACGGCCTAACGACTTCGACAATTGCGGAACTAGCCAAACGTTACACCAATGCTCAATCCCTTGAGATATAGGATGGAATAAAAGGATGCAGTCTTGCCAGGATCACCCTGGACGACCCTTGGAAGCATATACTCCGGGAAGGTCCACTGATTCGGCCCTTCACCAAGTGGTTGGCAGAATCGAAAGATCATTGGACAACAAAGAATCCACCCTGGGTATATTCATAGATATCGAGGGAGCCTTTGATAAAACAACCTTTCCAACAATTACCCAACAACTCAACTCCAGGAATGTACCTCTGGTAGTAGGAGAATGGATACTCAAAATGCTCTCTAGTAGAGCAATAAGTATCGATGTAGAAGACATTACAGTAAGAGGACTGGTCATGAGGGAATGTCCACAAGGAGGAGTCTTATCACCCCTTCTGTGGAACATAGTCCTAGACACCCTGATTAATCACCTCAACAACAGTGGATTCTACACAATTGCATACGCAGATGACATAGTTATCTTGCAGACAGTCTTGCCAGGATCACCCTGGACGACCCTGGGAAGCTGGCGCCGAAGAAATATTTGGCGATGACCAGGAAAAATCTACGTTTACCAGAAGGATTTCTGACTGGCCACTTTCAACTAAGGAAACACCTCCATACTATGGGGCTAGTGGACACACCTCTATGCAGGAGGTGTGAACAGGAAGATGAAATTGTCAGGCATGTCAATAAGAGAATGTGTGTTCGGTGAGTCTTGACTCACGTGTCCTGTCCTGTCCACCTATCTGGGAAGAACAGGATGGACGATGACCTAGGAGGACAACTCCTCGGGAGGATGTAAAATAGGTCACATGTGGCCTAAGTACTGTGAGCCTACACTCACCCTCCCTTCTCTACAGATACAGATAGTTCTACCAGAAAAGCTGATTTTACGATTTAAAGTGATAAATATTTTTATCTTGGCTTAATATTAGGCGTTAGCATAAACCTTACACATCAGTTGTTAAGAAAATCAATCTACCCCGATTTCTCACGCCTTTTTAATTATTAGCAGATTAATTTGTTATTTCTAAAATTTAAAAATAAACATTATGTTCCGTTGCAACTAATGTTGTCTTATAGGCAATAACAAAGAAACGAAAGAGAAAGAAAAAGATGAAACGGTTACCAATCCAGAAGGAGAAGAAGGAATCGTTCCAAAGCCGCAAAGCGCCGGAGCCAACATTAGAGATGCGGCTCAAAGGATACTTGTTTTGTGCCAAAAAGGAGAATGGGGTCCGGTGGATCAAATTCTCAAGTCGATGGAGAAGGCGATCTCCAACGCCGGAGAGGACGTCAATAGTGTACCACTGGCTGGAGTATTGGATTTGGTGAGTATAGTATTTTGATGTACAGAAATATTAATTCAAATGTTTGCTGATGAACTATGAAAGAGTCATTACTGTGAACTACAATTTTTGGTAAACCCAATATTTCTTTTTATCAAATCCCTTCCCATTTTCCTGATTTTTCAGAAACTACCCTTTCAAATCGCTATCAATTACCGATTATTTACCGAAATCGACCCCTTTTATTAACTATCACCCCTACAATAACCGTATAATCCTTCTTTTCAATTTGCCAATTACTATTCCGATGTCTACCACCGTCACAGTTCTTTGCACCATTGATCTATAGAAGAAAATTAATCGTTTAATGGAAAAGAAAACCGAAGGGTGGCACGTGAAACGTTAAATGAAAACTCTAAGCAATTGGACTATTTCATTGATACTCATTGAGATCTATATTGAGGACCTCTGAATCTATATAATATTCCACAGCCTTCCTGTCCTAGTACCCATACCACTAAAAAGGACTTCTTTGGGAATTTGAAACCTGCTTCGATGTATACGGTAAGAGCTAAGTGCTGAAATGCAGTTGAGTAGGATTGTGATTCATGGGAAAGTTGATATTCCTTTCTTAGATCTGCGACCATATGCAGCTGCACCAGAGCTTATGTATGCTTTAAGCCAGAGCACAAAAATCCTAAAGACTGTGGAGCCGAACGAATCAATCAATAAAATAGCTATTTAGCACCTTTTTTATAAAAGAAAATCTAGCAAGAGAAAGAGTAGATTACAAATTTACTAAACTATCTAGCATAAAGAGAAGATATTGTTAGTTGGACGAATAACAAAATAAATTTCAGTATATTTGATGTCATTTTTATTTCACTTTATTAACTATTGAACAAACAAAGTATTTTATTTGTTGTTTCCAGGCTACCGGGATGACACCTCTGATGTATGCGGTAAAGGACAACCGAACCTCCCTTATTGATAGGATGATTGAACTAGGGTCCGATGTAGGAGCAAGAAATAATGTGAGTATTAGCGTATAATTTGGAATTTCCTAAATTTATAGAAATTAATATGTCCACTTTATGTTAACTTTTATATTTGTTAACACAAAGATATTATCAACAGTAAAAACACAAGACCTTTTTTTTATCGAATAAATTTCTCTTTGCAACGGAACAGTTTTGCCAATCACTAATTTTACGAGAAAAACTGACATGATAAAATCGCGACACCGAAGGTGGAGCGATTTTATCTAATGTCAGTTTTTCGAGCAAATTTAGTGATTGGCAAAACATTGAGTTAAAAAGAAATTTATCCGATAAAAGAAAAGCTCGAGTGTTTTTTGGCAAGATAAATTAACGACAGAATATATGGAAAAAACAACAAAAATAATTATCTTTATTAACTCATTGTCATTGTGTAAAAGTGACGTCCGCTTACTAGATATTGAGGAAGAGGAGTTTTTATCGATGTCAAAGTGACAATAACATTTCCAGGTATATGACATTTCAACATTGGAGTTAATTTATCATATATAATACCACGAGAGTGAAAATTTTGTCGGCAAAATTTTTCGATTGTCATGAAAGTTTGCTGCTTGGCAATTTTGCGAATGAACATAAATGAAAAAACTTTTTATGTAACCCAACAGCATTATCTTCAGAATAGCTTTCTACCATTTCTATTAATTCTTCTTTGGTAAACGCGTTAGAACTTCTTTTTCTGGTTTCAGGTTCAGCCTGAAGCTTTTTACGTTCTGTATCCCTGGCCAATCTAGCAAATTTATAGGTAATATCTTTATATGGATCAATTTTGATGTTAAATTCTAGAAAATATTTTTCCTGGACCATTTGAGCAGTCGTATTCCAAAGTGTTTTCACACTAGCTTCAGTATAATCAGCTCCATTTCTTTTTTTCATGTTAAAACCATAATCTTCAAGAATTTTTGCTATAACTTGTTCAGAAGTATCTTTTTCTAACGTATAATTACGTGCTTCCAGAAACATTCTAAACTGTTACCACGCAGACTTTTTTGTCTTCATTGTATTTCGCGGTATACTTAACTCTCTATTTCATTTATTGAATTATTTCCAAATCTTGTACTATTCATGTTAATAATACTTATTTAAATTTTTGAAACAGTTTTAATAATTTTTGAGACAGTTAAATAAATAAATAAACAACTTTATAGTTTCCTTAGAAACCACTAACAAAGATTTTATATTGAATTTTATCACAGAGTGATAGAATTTTATACACATAGATTTGATATATTAAAAGTCAAAAAATTGCAGCGACAAGACAAAAAATTGCCAGTTCAAAACCTTCAAATATTGTCAGTTATCAATTTACTCTAGTGAAATAGTCGAGCTTACCCGGTGCAAAACTTCACAGGAGTGTTATTATATACTGATATTTGCCATTTTGGACAAAACCTTAATCAGAATGTTTTGGGGCTTTAAAAAAAGTTGTTTTTCTTACAATATTTCAAATTCAACGATACATTTTCAAACTTTTCAATCTCAACATGTAATTTGACATTTGCTAATAAGTAAATACAATATTATCAACATGAAATTTATGGTAACTAGACGAGTCTGTTTTACATAATTCTGTTTAGTTTCCCCTTTTATCTGAATATTTCTTAGGATCAGTACAATATTGAATATATAAATAGGTAGGTACCATCAATTTAAAAATGAAATATGTTTTTCCGATTAAACTAAATAATCCATATCGTGTTGTGAGATGCTCAATCAAAATTATATTTAGAAATAATCGATTTAACAGCAATTTATGAAATTAGGCTGTATTCACAGATTAATGCAGGTTTCACTCAAATCAAGTCGGCACACAATATAGACCGATTGGAAATTTATAAAAATCATAGGTGTGGTCAACATAACATTAATTTATAAACATCGACATAAAAGATTGTAAACGCTTAAAATGTCAGAAAAAATATGTATTTATGGCTGGATATATATAGAATTTAATATTTTTTATTTCTCCAAAGAAATCCTTGTATAAAATGTTATTAGATTTAAGAAATTTCAAATTATTTATTAACTACGTTTATTGTGTAATTAATAATAATTCAGTTTAGTTTGAAACTTTTAAAAAACTACCAAAAGCACACATTAATTTTTTTAATGTCAATATACTTTTACACGTCATTTTCTTCATTTACTTCGTCATTCCTGTTGGGCTCTGACTTTTCTGATGATAAATTAACTCCAATGTTAAAATGTCATATTCCTGGAAATGTTATTGTCACTTTGACATCGATAAAAAAGGTGCATCCTTTTTTATCGGATGAAAACTTCTCTTCCTCAATATCTAGTAAGCGGACGTAACTTTTACACAATGAGAATATGTCGCAAGTTTGGTTACTTATAATTTCACAGCAATTAAGTTCTGGATATATTCTATCGTTAATTTATCTTGCCAAAAAACACTCGAGCTTTTCTTTTGTCAGATAAATTTCTCATTAACTCAAAGTTTTGCCAATCACTAAATTTGCTCGAAAAACTGACATTAGATAAAATCGCTCCACCTTCGGTGGCGTTTCGTTGCCAGGAGAAGTTTATCCGATAAAAAAAAGCTCTTGTGTTTTCACTGTTGATAAATAAACTCCAATGTTAAAATGTCATATACCTGGAAATGTTATTGTCACTTTGACATCGATAAAAAAGGTGCATCCTTTTTTATCGCGATAAAAACTCCTCTTCCTCAATATCTAGTAAGCGGACGTCACTTTTACACAATGACAATGAGTCGCAAGTTATATAATTATAATTTCACAGCAATTCATCCATATCTTCTGTCGTTAATTTATCTTGCCAAAAAACACTCGAGCTTTTCTTTTATCAGATAAATTTCTCTTTAACTCAAAGTTTTGCCAATAACTAAATTTGCTCGAAAAACTGACATTAGATAAAATCGCTCCACCTTCGGTGTCGCGATTTTATCATGTTAGTTTTTCTCGTAAAATTAGTGATTGGCAAAACTGTTTCGTTGCAAGGAGAAATTTATCCGATAAAAAAAAGCTCTTGTGTTTTTACTGTTGATCAAAAAATGTTTTGGTAGGTATAATAATAATGAGGTAGGTAAATATTTACAATCGCTTTTACGAAAAATGTCTCCAAATTCCTTTCTCACAATGATAGTTGTTAAAAAATGATATACCATGTAAAATAAAGGAAGAGGAACCCATAAGACCCCATAAAAACCCCACTCACCAACCAAATTTCAGTGAAAAGAGAGTTATTGGAAACACGAATTTACTGCCTTGCAGTAATTGTGATGACCTTAAATAAATAGTGCTCGACCTTAAAACAGACTTCAAATTTGGAGTTATTGAAACATGAAACTCTATAATGACATTATATTAAGGTAGGTGTCACAGATCACCTACACATTGTGACATATAAATATGAAACATGAAATAAAGTCGGGATACTGCAGTGCACTGCAGTAATCGCGCACACATAAGGACAAGCACTAACCATAATAATGTTTCCCTTATTCAAAACACTAAATGCGCATGCATATATGTCACTATAAGGACAGCACTATTACTGCTTGACCGTATAAAAGTTCCAATAACTCTCTATTGTTAAAGTTTGTTCGACTTGTTGACGTTTGTCTTCTGTTTGGCTGTTGGTCTGCTAGGGGGCTGTGTCTCGGTTTGGGGGGGCCCTTCTACATCGAATCCTACTACACATTGTTCTTTTTTGTATTTTTTATAAATTTTTTCATATTCAAAGACTTCCCCCTCCTCAATATTGAATAAAATATCATTCATTATTGACAAAAAAAAACATGTCATGTAAATTTGGAGCCATTTTTCGCAAAATCTGTGATTGTAAATATTCCCCATGCTTTTATAAACGAATTTTATAAGACATAACGACGTACAGAATTATTAAACAAATTAAAAAATGTAACTACGGACCTGTAACGATATTGCAGTTAATTATGGGTAATGTAATCGAACATTATTTATTATAATACCTCGTAAAACTCCGATCATGCTTTTAATAAAATTAAAACCCGCCCAGTTTGCGTTATTTACTCATTTCATCAAGCTACTATGAATAGATAACTAGAATGTGAATTATGAGTTTTTTTTTAATAAAGATAAAGGAAAAATTGCATAGTAATTTCCGGCTATATCAGTTCTTAAAATAAGGCGAATATTTTTTTGGTAGCAGTAATTTTTTTGGATTATATTTCCAAATGTAAATTTTTTTACAAAAGGATTTCAACCATACTTCATTACTTATGAAGTGTATCAATGAGATTTCAACCTCAGGTCATTATATTCTTCGGTTTTCGGTGTGGCTAGAGTTCCTCCAGCGGAATTATGAACTTAAAATTAGATTTCTCTTTCGGGAGGCGACTTAATTTATCTTAAAATTCTCTCTTTAATTTCACAACTCAACTGAGTTGCTTAACACATTGGCTGTCATGAGACACAAATATTGTGTCTCAGGATACTTTCGACAGCAGCCGCGTGATACACAGTTGGTGCCTCGGCGGTAATTCTACACATAAGCCACGAGAGCCGTGTTTCGCGTCTCAGTCCCATACAAACTATATGGGACTGAAAGAACATGGCTGTAAGTGTCAGAAACTGATTTTGGCTTTTGAATATATTGAATATATATATATATATATACTCTCTCGACTTCGTAAACACAACAGCGTATAGGTTAGAACACGCACGGCTTGCTAAATACATACGTTCTGAAATTGTAATATTAAAATATGATTTGTTTTTGAATTTATTAAAATTATGACGCGTACACTTGCTAAACACACAAAATGTGGAGATTATAATGCGTATGACTTGGTTAGCACAATAATAAAGAGAGGTTATAGTGCGTACTTGCTAAAAATACAAAAGCATTTATTATTATTATCTGTATATAATCTCTACTCAGCTAACTCCATCAGCAATATCCGGAACTTGTGCAGAAACACTGTCAGGATTCATTATTATTATTATTTTTTATTATTTATTATTTACAAAAAACCTGTATACACTCAACAAAAATAATCGTCGCGACACCACACTGTTCAATGCGAAATAGAAATGAAAATATCTGGCTTGCTTTCTATAAGAGAGAAAGATACAGACAGAGAAACATGCGACGCCGCACAGCTTACAATAGCTTCCTATATCAAAAAGTGTCGTGACAATTTTTGGTAAGAATTTTATCCGTCTAGCCCCCTTTCACAACGCTTGATAAGGAACTTCGTTCCAAAAAATATAGAAAATATAGAGAAAACATAAAAATTGGTAACAAATACTTGATAAAAATTATTTGGTACAATTATGCACCTTGGAAAAACAACTAAGGCAAAAATATTTTTCACGGGCCGTGTACTTTAGTTTTGTTCGTGAACTATTTTTTGGGTTTGGGCTCGTCCAGATTCTTTTTGAAGTTGTTCTTAAAAAAGAATGCTCTTATCCAACATGATTCAACAGACACAGTCATGTCGAAGTGAGACACCACATTTGGTGCACGCGGCTATTGGGTCTAATTTCATTTATGTTGAGGCCGCGTGACCCTAAGACAGGTCTCATGAAAAAAATTCAAAAAAAAGTAGAAAAAACATTTTTTTGGGAAAATGAATAACGAAGAATGGTTCTAGACAACTTGATTAACCTTTAAAAGGAAAAAAAGTTGGCAGCCAGCCTGTAAAATAATTATTTCTGACAATACACAATGCAATTAGATGTATTGTGGACTGCTAAAACAGGCTTAATTACTTCACACTATAAATATAGTGATATTTAGTTTTCAATTCCAGAGCGATATTTGCAACTTTCCATCAAGTAAACTGTCTACTACAATGTAGTCGAAATAAACATAATAACTTCGTTCTAAATACATGCTGATATACTTAATCCTGCACACTAACCAAATTTTTCTTAACGTCTATTGGTTTTATCCAGTTGCGTGCCTAAAATATATGGAAATGCGTCACGCAACTTACATGTTATATTTTTCTTTGAATATTTCCCAAATTAGCATGTCCAGCAAATAATTTTCTACAACAATTTTAAGGAAGGAAAGCTCCATCGATCATTCTCATTTCGCAAAAATAGCTAATTCGGCTACCAACTTTATAAATTGCTTATTTTTTACCAAGAGTTGTTAAGTTAGCCTTGATTTTTTCAGTAGGTGTGGTTAATGAATAAAGTTGAAGGAAAAATAATTTGTCAACTTTGTCACATCAAATTGCAAAAGGAATAATGATTATGGCAGAAATAAAAGATAACCTAGAGTTTTTAATGACTTACAGACCACCACCAACCAGTAATTTTTGTAAAATGCTAAAGTTTATAATAAAAACTGACTAACCAAGGTTCCTGAAGTATATATAGGTTGCCTATTAACTTTCAGCCTCGCTTGGAAAATACGCCTTGGTATTTCAAGCAGAGGTCTATGCAATACTTGCATGTGCAAGGGCAAATAACACGAGAGCCTATCACAACAGGCAGATCATGATCTACAGTGACAGTCAAGCTGCCCTCAAAGCACTTCAGAACTTCAAAGAACCATCAGAAAAAGTAGCGAAAGAACTGCTCTCAATGAGAAGGAACAAACTACGCACTATAACGGGGTTACTTACGGGACACTTTCCCACAAAGAAGCACCTGAACAAAAAAGGGAGACCTTACATGCAGAAGATGCAAAAAGGTTACCGAAACAGCTCTGCATATACTATGCAACTGTGAGACGCTGGACCACAGGAGGCAGAAACTGTATGGTAGACCCCAAATGACTCCAGAAGACTTCTACAACCAACCAGCAAAGAACCTGTATGAGCTAATACAGGGAACGGATTGGCAGAGCTCTAGGAGTATCCACAATAAGCCCAGGAGGCTGAGGTGGTGCCGGCGAGAGACGGCTCTCTTAGAAAAAAAACTTACAGCCAATCAGAAGCTCGATTAAAATGCGCGGGAATGCGTCATAGTGCCTGCCCAATTCAAACTGCTCTGTAGGTTTGTTATTGAAACCGCACTATAAAAACAATAATTATTCTTCTCGAAAAAATGCTGTGGGCTTTAAGCAAAGTTTCTAATTTCTGGCGATGATATTTAAAATATAGAAATAATTATCAATTTTGGACTTTCCTAACCTAACATAAACTTTTAGTTTCATTTAACATGGTAATTTTTCAATGTCCACATAGAAAATTAGTATATTATACTCCAAGGTGATGAAGACTATTATTATTGACCGAGAACCAAGATTATTTCGCGAGGGGCTTTGCTCCGGTCGGAATAAGGTGCGAGGTTTACAAATGTCTTCAACACCATGGTGTATATACAATTTTTTCCACTACTAGCCAAATTTAAGACAAAAATTGAAAAATAATTCACAAACGCACCACGATAAGCGTTCACTCCGTCGTCTGACTGACAAGTACACTGTCAGTTTTCGAAATATTATGAACGTACTCGTTATGTCATCAGTCATTTTTGGTTGAGCGCGAATTTTAAACTAATGGCATTTTTATTCAAATAATTTTATCTTGATAAATAATTTATTTTATTCGAAAATCATAAATATACTTATAACGTATCTAAAAATATATAAAATATAAACGTTTTTTGTTCTTTTTTAGGACAATTACAATGTACTTCATATATCTGCTATGCATTCCAGGGAAGATGTTGTCAAACTTCTACTTGGGAAAAGAGGAGTAGATCCATATTCTACAGGAGGGGTAAATGTTTTAATCCAAAATACTGTTTTTCATTTTTCCGCACTTTATAGTCGATAGAGCACGGAACATTTACTTATAATAATAATAATTCTTCTTTCCTTTTTGACAAACAACAATATTTGTATAGAATTGGTCACAATGAAAAATATCTGATAAAATTTTATTCATACAACATTCAAAAGTTCAAAAATTCTTCTTTTGAATAAAAATAACGTTCACTTAAAAATATTTTTCTTGAATTGTATTAGTGTAGTACAGTTTCTGATAGCCAAAGGTAATTTATACTAATAAAGAGGAAAATTTTTATTTTTGTATGTAACAAATAAAATTAGGTAAAATAATTGTTGTTCATGCACACTTTATCTGCATCTTATATTTTTATTAATAAAACCATGCACGCTAAACAAACATATATTTATTAAGTCAATTAAACTTTTAAAATCGAATCTCCGCCTTTTAAATTGTCTCCGTCGATTTCACACTATAAAGTTGAAAATTTATGGTCTTTTTGGAGCGATAATTGTTTATTAGTTACCATGACAACCTCAGAAATGAGCACGAAGGGGATATTAAAGTTTAAACTTCAAACATTGTATTTTGTAATATTTGCCTGCACAGTGGTAAGTACGAAACTGAAAAATATTTTGTATTAGCAGCACCAGTTTTCAAATTATTGAAAATAAATCGTAAACGGTGAGTTTTTCAAAAAAAGTTGAGAGATACAAACGGTGTCAAATTTTATTCTCTACAATAATGATTTGAAGAACTTTTACCGTAAAGTGCATAGTTACCGAGATATCGGCTAAAAACTTTTTTCCAGACGGTGCCTGAAGCTCCACCAGAATCTGTCAGCATTTTACATTCACTGAGCTGTCTTGCGATTTGTAAAATTGCAAAATATTAATACCTTTTGAAAAAATAAACTTATTTTAAAAGTAGCTCCAAAAATGTTCCCAATATCTTCATTTATCTAAGATTAATCAAGGCCTAATTGTGCTTAAAAAAATATTTTACTTGAAGAAATAATTGAAATAGTTATATTCTTGTTCAAGAGTCGAAATCAAACTGCAGTACATTTGGTAGCATCCAGGCAAACTGGAACAGCAACAGCTATCCTCAGAGCTCTTCTACAAGCTGCCGGCAAAGACATCCGATTAAAAACAGACGGGGTGAGTTAAACTATTTGTTACTCAATTGAAATTGTTATATTTGTACTTCTATCATCTATATGCAACCAAAGATTATGAGAATTTAACCCTAATTGGTCTTAACTAGGTCGGTAAGTCATTTATGCTGTGTCGTTAAAATGATTTACAACATTAGCTCGTCCTGCCAGTGGCGCAGTGTTTAGATGTGTAGAGCAGTATTTTATTTAAAATGACATAGGTGTGGAATGGCCTCTTAATGGGTGGTGTTGCGGGTCACTTGGAGGATCATCTCAAGAGGAATGAAACAACTACTTCTAGCACTGGGATATGTTTGATTTATTTACTGAATACATTACACTACTTACTAAACTAATACTATGCATAAGTACCTAGCCGCATAGCATACTTATACGTAATGGTTAATAATTACTAGTAAGTGACTATTCAACTATATAAAATAGTCTTCGAGTATTCTGCATCGACTTCTCCTTTGATCAATACTGACTGTATATTTATATAACTGGTCAAGTACGTTCGAGCAAAACAGATAAACATATAATTGTTTTTGTCTTGCACCGCGCTTGAACTTGACAATAACCTGCTTTATTTATATTTATATAATAATGAAATGTTCGAACATTTTGTTGAAATAAGATCAAGGGAATTTAATTCTTATTTTAAATATCTATTATTATATTATTATATTGGGCCAAAAGGCTCTTATACTTTATAAAAGATATATGCACTGCATTGGGTGGAGTTTGTCATCAATGAGATTAAAAATCTCCTTCTTTACTTCGACTTCTGGAAGTATAGCTACCATTTTTCAAACGGGTGTAGCGAACAAAATAAAAACTTGGAAAATCGTGTCGATTTCAGTATTCAGTGGTTTAGTATTAGCAATTAAACATGATATATGTGGTTTTGATCACTTGAAAACATGCATGTGGTGCGAGAAAATTGTCTGGTTTCGATTTCATTTTCGGAAAGAGCAATGAAATATAATTCTCCATTTTCACTCCCATGGAGACTATCACAAACAGGCACCTACGAAAATGCAAGGGAAACAAAGGATTGGTATAATTTTATGGAATTGTTGAGTGTTTTGTGTAGTTTAATGAAAATCTAACAATAAAAATAGAGCTTCAAATGCTTTTGTTGTCTTAGTCTTAGATTGGTGACAGAAGAAAGTACTTTATTCAGTTTTTGTATTAAATAAACGTTTAGGGACAATAATAATTCCACTAAAAATAATTATTATTGATATTATGAATTGAAATTAATATTTTATTTATCCCTGCTAATATTTTATAAGCAATAATACATTTCAATAAGAGAAGAACTTGTATATCATCTTTAAAAACGGAAATGGTCCAAAATATTGTACTTTTCCTATGGTAGCGTGCCTGCGGTTCCACCGCCTGGCACAAACAAACCGACAACTTACCCCTCGATAAAAAGACATTACGATTGTCAGTTTATAGACGTCCCCATCCAGTTTATTGATACTGTTTTGGGTTGAATGCATTTTTATTTCTGTTTAAATTGTCGAATGTAACTAGATATCGTTATTGATTCGGATTTCAACGAAATATTTGTTGTTTTATTTTTAAAATTATTTGACAAGATGAAATTTACGATAATTTATCAACTTTAAATGAATAGTATATTATACGCCAAGGTGGTGAAGACTACTATAAGTGACCGAGCACCATAATTATTGAGGAATGAGGTGTGAGGCTTATGAATGTTTTCCCCACCGTAGTGTATATACAATTTTTTCCACTACCAGCCAAATTTAAGACACAATGCCTTGAGTCTAAGAGTTACACTTAGGTACAAAGTGAGCGTTCATATAACATTTCATTTTTTCCTAGAGTGCAATCTCTCAATCTCGCAATCGGAACATATGAGCACATGTTCTTGTTAATAGACGTTAAGGGTGAAATTCATAGTCGACACTTGAGGGTCACTCATACTTCACTCATCCTTATTGTATGCAGAGATACTTACACTGGGTGTGCCGCAGGGCAGTGTAATTGGTCCAATCCTGTTCATACTTTACATAAATGATCTAGAACTGTTTAAAATGATATAACAACTATACTAACAAATTATGCTGATGATACAAATGTTCTCATTGTTGAAGATAATTATAATGAAATGAAAACTAAGACAACATCCGTAATTTTAAAAATGGCTGAATGGTTTGAAGGGAACTCTTTAATCATGAATAACAAAAAGGCACAATGCATTCTATTTAAACACAGTCGTAATGGAATTATGTATCCTAATAATATTGAGATTAAGAATAATGTAACTACATTTTCGTCAGAAATTAAGTTTCTAGGGGTCACAATAGATGAGCACATGAACTAGATGGAACATGTACAGCTGCTCTGTGGTAGATTAAGTAGAAATTGTTATTCTTTGAAGGAATTGAAAAAAGTAGTTAGCAAAGATACATTGATAACAGCATATTATGGGAATTTATATTCATCGTTGACATATGGAATTGTTTTTTGGGGTGGTTCACACAGTCAAACTGTCTTTGTATTACAGAAAAGGGCAGTTAGAATTTTAGCTGGCTTAAAACTACGTGAAAGCTGTAGCTGTAGGGGATATTTAAATTTATTAACAGTACCTGGTATATACATTTATGAGTGTCTTTGTTATGTGTATAGAAATAGGAAATATTTTTCAGATTATACAATTACACATGAGTATCATACGAGACAGAAACATATTTTCCGATACCCTATAAAACATCATTACTTGAAAAGGGTTGCTTATATAAAAAACTACGAGATATTACTTCCATACATAAGTTTAAAAAGACTATAAAGAAGTGTCTCATATCTGCGGAACCATATAGTATAGACGATATAAATAGCAATGCATTTTTGAATTTTTGATTCAATGTTCCACTTATGTCTTTTTATATTTCTTTTTATATTTGTTTATGTGTTATACATTTGTTTTTTACTCTTAATATGTGTTACTATTTTAAATATAGCTTAGTGAATTTTAACATTGTACAACATGTGAGAACTTTTAACATTGTGGACTTTAACTGTTTTTATCCGTTTAAATTTTTAATTTTTAAGTATATCTTATATTACATTTTTACAGAGATTTTTTGACATGTACCATACAATGTATACATATTTTTCTAAAAATGTATCTTGTCACTAGTACGAAATAAATATCTATCTATCTATCTTAACCTATCTACTTAACAGGCAAAAATGAAGGTTGAGTTTAAGTGTATAAGTTGAGTGAAATATGAGTACAGATTCCAGCTCTCTTGAGTGTAGATTTCTAGCCTATAAACCACGTTTGTACCTTACACTGTCATTTAACGATATCAAAATTTTGTTTGGTTGTTATTTGTCTGTAATAGTTTCAAATTTTTCAAGAAAACTAGTATAACGGATGATTTTATGGATTTTGTTAACTACATAGATGAGGAAAATGCTTACTTTTATCGTTTACCTAGGTTAGTAATTATATCGGTGCAGTAAAAAGCAAAATTATTGAATTAATTCATTTTTTATCCGGAACAATGCTCTCAACTTGAATTAAACTCGTGTGCCCATGCCTTTTCCTTTCCAGCTAACCTGGCACAGTCAGTTTTTTTATTTTCTATAAAAGACTATTCACGAACCAGCTCAGTTGAGGCTAGTTTTTCGCTATACAAAAAGAGTTTTCTTTTGTTTTCTATTTTCCTAAGAAATGATGAGCTTTAATGAAATAATATCTACTACAAAAATTGAAAATAAGAATTTACTATACTATACTATATGTTAAAGAAAATGTCTTGGGTATACAAAATTAAATTGCACAAGTTTTTGTTGAAATATTATCCATGTATTCTCAAAACATTTAAATTTATCCATTATTGACCTAGGTTAATAATAGAAAAAATTATTTACCACGAATAGAGGAAAGTCACCAAATATGGAATACCATTTTGTTTTTGGGATATAAAAAAAAACTTCATATAAATTAAATCAGTTTAATGTTTTTACTAATCAGTCATACATTTATATGTAGTAATTAACAGCCTTCAATCAAGTATATTAGTTATCAAATCAAAATCTAACACAAAAAACAAATTCACAAATGAGTAACCAAATATGAAATAGGTATCCATATATGGAATATAAGCATAAATCAACATAACAATAACAAAAAAGGACATTAATATCTTTGAGATCAATTAAATAAATATAATATATTGTGATAAATGAAAGAAGTTACATAATTACTTGTAAAAGTCACAGATCCAATTATCAAACTCTGGACCAGCACAATCATAATGTGCCCAGAGCCCACACATCAAGCATTTAATTTAATATTCCATAATTAGACACCGACGACTGTCCATATTTGGATTTTTATACTAGTTGAACTCTTCTAAATATTTTTTAGTCACAATATTTTAATGACAAAAGATCACAAAATTGTGAAATAAACATAATACCGATATACTAAATAGTATAACACTTACGAAAACAAACATAACAGCTGGTAATACTCGTTTATTATTTACCTTTAAAATGTTCTGCACGACAACAAAACAACACACGCTTGCCACACGTGAAGCATTCGCGCAACTGACTCGATGGTGTGGGTGAGATAGTTAGTAGACCGAATGAAACAGAAGATGGTCGAGTGTTGCGTTTCATACTTATAGTCTTAGA
Organism: Galerucella calmariensis; assembly: GCA_910591675.1. Taxonomy (NCBI): domain Eukaryota; kingdom Metazoa; phylum Arthropoda; class Insecta; order Coleoptera; family Chrysomelidae; genus Galerucella; species Galerucella calmariensis. Next base: position 374,763 of record CAJUYG010000086.1, on the reverse strand, counting down.
GAAATGAAGGCATTCCATATTAGGATACTATTCCATATTTGGTGACTTTCCTCTACCAAAGTAAAAATATATGATCATATTTTCGCTTCTGGCGCACCGTGCACTTCCTCCTCAGCCTGTCTCTGATGAAGGAAAACTTCCGGGAGGCGTCTTTCGATCACCGCCATCCTGAGTTTGATTAAGACCTCATGTACTAGAAGGTTTGGTAGGCCTGAGTGAGGACAAATAATTTGGTATATGTCCTATTTTCTTTTGTCAGGCAGTAAAATCCGTATCAAAATCAGCTTTAGTAAAAATATATTAAAATTTAAAATTTCAGAGAGGCAAAATTCCGTTGCTTCTGGCAGTAGAGGCTGGAAATCAATCTATGTGTAGGGAGCTGTTAAGTGCACAAACGGCGGAACAACTAAAAGCACAATCAGCTAATGGAGATACCGCCCTTCATTTAGCAGTTCGACGGAAAGATATAGATATGGTAAGTTCCACTTTTTTAACGAAACAAATCTTTATATAGAACAATTTTTTCGCTAGATTATTATTGCGTTGCTACATTAGCGACACCAAGATAAAAAACGAGTGCCATCAATATCTATCTAACGCCTTGGTTGATGATATTTATCTGAGGTGGGTTAAAGGGCACGATAGGAGTAAAGGTAACCACATTGACGATTCTTTAGCCAGATTCTGAACTAAGACTTTTAGGACCCAGCGATACCTCCGGCTAGCCAAACGTTATACCCATGATATACCCTAAAGAGTTGGCATGCAGTTCTCCAGGATCATCCTGGATGACTCTTTGAAGCTGGCGCCGAATATATACTTGGCGATGACCAGGAAAAACCTACGTATAACAGTAGGATTTCTGACTGGCCACTGTCAACTAACAACTGACGAAACACCTCCATACAATGGGGCTAGTGGACACCTCTATGCAGGATGTGTGAACAGGAAGACGAGTCTTGGCCTACACCTGCCGAAATAAAAGGGATGCAACCCAGTGATCTGTCTACCTGCTTGGAAAGGACAGGATAGACAATAGGATAGGACAAGATGGACGTTCAAAGGGTCACATGTGGCCTAAGTGCTGTGGGGAGAGACTCACTCTCCCTACTCTACAGATAGCTCTTCTTTTGATCACACTTTGTCTCACACCATCCTTTTTTCATTTTCGGTATCGGCGTCTTCCTCTACTGGATATTTCCAGCAATACCGATGCTGCTGCAATGAATAGCTATAAATAGTCAATTTCAGAATCACTCTAGCTTTCAAAATAAGCAGCTTCTTCTTCAGGGCACCATTCTTAGATTAAATGTAAGCCTCTCTGATTAGATTATTAAAACAGAAGCATGGTTGTGTTATTATAGATAATATATCATAAATAATCTAATAACTTTGTCATATTAGTTCTTAAAGCAAATTTTTCAAGGATTTTGTAGTTGGCTCTCATTTGATAATATACATAATCTTCAGGTGAGGATATTAGTGGACTATGGTACTAGCGTGGATATCCGAAATGGTGATGGACAAGCGCCGTTACACATTGCAGCCGCTGAAGGAGATGAAGTTCTGGTTAAATATTTTTATGGAGTTAGAGCATCAGCGAGTGTTACTGACAACCAAGACAGGACACCCATGCACTTGGGTATGTATTCATTGACATTTTAAACTACAAAGTTAATCATGAGTGGAGTACCATCTT
>CAJUYG010000086.1:327206-368064 GCA_910591675.1 Galerucella calmariensis | reverse complement strand
AATGATAAATGATAATTGTTAATTGTCTGCATAAATGAAGTCATAGTGAAATGAGTAGTTTAACTTATAATTGATATTTGTTAATTGTTAAATGCTAATTGATAATTGTTAAATGCTGCTGCATAAATCCACACTATATTCGTATTTTCATTGCTCCCAAAACATAATATATTTAATTCATCTCAATAAGCTACAATTTTTAAATAAAATTTTACATATCCTATACCCTATACATATACCTACAAACAGTACGCCACTGTCAAAACGAGAGCTCATTTTCCCGACATATTCCACCCACCACGTCAAATTTAGTAGTTGAGGTGCGCATGCGTCCAAGCAGTCTTTAACCTTCTATTAGATGTGATTGAATGTGAGCTGATTAGCGCAGTTGGTAGGGTATTGAGCTTACAACTCAGAGGTCGTTCGAACCCCGGTTAGGTGCTGGGTTTTTTTGTTTTTTCTTAGTTTTTCATTTCTTATTTTCTGATATTTCTATACATAGTTACACTTTGATCAACCGAGTTTGGCCCTGGGTTTTCTTGTTTTTTCTATTTCTCATTTTCTGATATTCACATATTAATTTCAATATTGTTATGTTACTACTAAATTTGGCAACATTGGAATAGGTCGGGAATAGTTATTTGTATACTAAGGCCGCAAAATGGTTTTTCGCGTTCCGAGAGAGAGATTATCGCCGAGGCCGCTCCGGCCGAGGCAAGATAATCTCAAGGTCGCGAAAACATTTCGCGGCCATAGTATACACAATATTTTTCGTGCAACCGTGAAAATTACATAATTTCAATAAACATTATGTCTCTTTAGAAAAGACAGTTAGTTTTTGGTTCGAAATACATTGTTATTGTCATATTACAGAAATGTCAAATGCTGTAGTGGCTTCAGTTTGCCGGCAGTCACTATGGGAACGGCCGTAAAAATTTTTGTCGGCCATCACTCTGGGTAACGGCCGCAAAATGATAACGGCCGCAAAATATCATTTTGCGGCCTCTGTTGCGGCTGCAAAATGCTTGTTTTGCGTCCGGTTGCACGAAAAATAAGCTCTCGTACTGTCAAAACGGAACCGACTATTCGCCATTTGCAACCTCCTAGCTGGACGCAAATTTATTTGGTAAATGCTCCTTCCTGTCTGTTTTATGTTCCAAGATTATTATTGACCGAGCACCAAGATTATTTCGCGAGGGGCTTTGCCACGAGCGGAATAAGCTGCGAGGCTTGATAGGTAATTTCAAGCAACAAATATGTTGAAGACAATCTCCTGGGTGTACAAAATTATGTTGAACAAGTTTTTGTTTTGAACTACTATCCCTGAATTTTCAAAATATTTGAATTTGTCCATTATTGAACTAGGTTAATAATAGAAAATTATTAACCAATAATAGAGAAATTCAACTTCTCAGTTGGCTAGAAAAACAATTTTGGCTATTTTCTATCAGTTGCAGGATGAATTCCAGCATTTTCCTGTATATTCGTCCTAATCAATGTTATTTTATTCTTTTATTCTTTCCTCTTTAAACTCTTACTCAAAGTAACTTTACTAAAAGTAGCTTTGTCTTGGAAAAACCATTCCAAACTAATTCATATCTTTATTTTTATATTTTTCTTTGTGTAGGATGGTGCTAGAAGTATACATACTGCCGCAAGGTATGGTCACGTAGGAATAATCAATACGCTCCTGCAAAAAGGAGAAAAAGTCGATGTAACAACAAATGTAAGTTTATCACGAATTTTCCATTAGAAAAAAAAATCAATACTACCTAATTTCTGTTATTTTTTTAAGGATAATTACACTGCTTTACATATAGCCGTCGAATCTTGCAAACCTCTTGTCGTCGAGACGTTACTTGGTTACGGAGCTGATGTACATGTTCGAGGTAAAACAAAAATACATAAAAAATATATTTAAGCGAAGTTAGGCTTTTATTTTATCAAAAAATGACCATACAATCTTTGTAGTATGATGTAGCTTTATGTCACTATTTTAAAGTTTAATGCATTAAAACCACCATGGAGGTGATCTTCTGTATGAAAGGTGTTTTCCTAAATATTCATACACCTTTTATAAATATTTATACACCTTTTAGGTGGTAAGCTTAAAGAAACAGCACTGCACATAGCAGCCAGAGTTAAAGACGGAGAAAAATGCGCATTGATGTTACTTAAGTCGGGAGCTGGACCTAACTTAGCCACTCACGATGGACAAACACCTGTGCATGTCGCTGCGAAATATGGTAACCTCGTAACTTTATTACTGTTACTAGATGACGGAGGAGATCCACAATATAAAAACAAGGTAAAAGATTGAAATAATTATATATTACTCCTAATATATTTCCGAATTTTAGAAGGGAGAAACTCCATTACATCTAGCTGCTAAAGGTTGTAAAGCAGAAGTGGTTCAAGCATTGATAAATTTCGTGAAAGATAAAAAGAGCGAAGAAAAAGCAGCAGCTTACGTTAACGAAATCAACGATAACGACGAAAGCGCTCTTCATTATGTTTGTGCAGTAACAAACGAAGAGGTAAGTGCCAGACTTATAACAATGCTTCTTTGATAAGTTAGCTGTACGGTTTAGCCGGTTAAACCGACTAAAAATGTTAGCTTATTTAACCGGTTCACTTTTTAGGTTGAAGTGCCAAATTCCGACAGAAACGTTGCGAAAATTTTACTTGAAAATGGAGCTGACATAAAACTCCTCACAAAGCAACATGAATCCGCCTTTCACTACGTTGCTATGGCTGGCAACAACGGCGTTTGTATGGAAATGATTTCCCAGATGTCTCCCACCGATTCACAGAAAGCTCTTAATAGACAAAACGACCATGGATGGACTCCTCTACTAATAGCATCTAGAAAAGGTACACTCAATCCTTAAATATCATCAAAACTTTTTTTACGTTCTTTTTGTTGTTTGTAGGTCACATAGAATTGGTTAACAATCTACTCGCTAACCATGCAAGAGTAGACGTATTTGATTTGGAAGGTCGATCTGCTTTACACTTGGCAGCTGAACAAGGCTATCTACAAGTATGCGACTCCCTTCTTACTCACAAAGCTTTTATAAATTCAAAATCAAGAAACGGACGAACCGCCTTACATTTAGCAGCCATGAATGGATACGTTCACCTTGTACAGTTTTTAATAAAAGACCACAACGCAGTCATAGATATTCTAACGTTGAAAAAACAAACTCCACTACATTTAGCAGCAGCAGCTGGACAAATAGAAGTCTGTAAATTATTACTAGAATTAGGTGCTGACATAGACGCTACCGACGAACAGGGTCAGAAACCTATACACGCAGCCTGCCAAAATAATTATTCTGAAGTTGCCAAATTATTTTTACAAGAACATCCCAGTCTAGTAATGGCCACTACTAAGGATGGTAATACTTGTGCACATATAGCTGCCTCACAAGGAAGTGTAACTGTAATAGAGGAATTGATGAAGTTCGACAGGCAAGGTGTGATAACAGCTAGAAATAAACTCACGGATTCGACTCCTTTACAAATGGCGGCAGAAGGAGGACACGCCGAAGTTGTCAAAGCATTAGTTAGAGCTGGTGCAAACATAACAGATGAGAATAAAGCTGGTTTTACAGCGGTACATTTAGCAGCTCAGCACGGTCATCTACAGGTCTTAGAAGTATTAAGATCTTCTAATAGTCTAAGAGTTATTAGTAAAAAACTTGGTGTTACTCCACTTCATGTTGCTGCTTATTTCGGACAAGCTGATACAGTTCGAGAGCTCTTAACACACGTACCTGGAACTGTCAAATCGGACGCTCCAAACGGAGCTTCTCTAGTTCCAGCTCTTGGAAACGAATCTGGAATGACTCCGCTACATCTAGCAGCTTTCTCCGGTAACGAAAACGTAGTTAGGTTACTTTTGAATTCTGCTGGTGTACAAGTAGACGCTGCCACACATGAAAATGTAAGTTCACTTTATATAAAATTCTTACAAATTTATTCCTATTATAATTTTCAGGGATATAATCCAATGCATTTAGCTTGCTACGGAGGACATAGTACAGTTGTTGGCTTGCTCTTAAGTCGTTCAGCAGAACTTTTGCAAAGCCATGATAAACATGGAAAAACTGGACTGCATATCGCTGCCCAGCACGGACATTTGCAGATGGTTGAAGTTTTATTAGGTAAGTAGAGTTTTGAAAATAAACAGATGATAAAAGTGTATGTCAATAGATGTCAAGATTCACTAAGAAGCAACCGTTTAACAGAAGTGTAATTCAATGTCTCTCGGGGCATATAGACCGAGAAGTAGTAGATGCTGCTTTTTGAACGGTCTTCTTTTTGAAAAGTAATTTTCAAATTTACAGGTGTTATAATAGCACAATACTATTATCTTTACATCTAAGTTGGATTTTATTCTTTGTTGAAAGTTGAATTAAAAATATAAAAAAATTATAATTTGATTTCCCAAAAAATGAACAAAAAAAGAATAATGAAAACACCACAAGCAACATACAGAAGAAAAGTTTAATTTTAGGTCAAGGTGCTGAAATAAATTCTCAGGATCGAAATGGCTGGACGCCTCTACATTACGCGGCCCGAGCAGGTCATGTGGATGTCGTGAAGTTATTAGTTGAATCAGGAGCATCGCCAAAAGCAGAAACTAATCTTGGAGCTGTTCCCATTTGGTTTGCCGCTTCTGAGGGACACCACGCTGTCCTGGAATATTTGATGACAAAGGAACATGATACATACGCTTTGATGGAAGATAGAAGGTAATGCAACTCCTTAATATCAGTGCTCAATTAGTTTCTTACTGCAAGATGGTCGTAGATTTTTATTATTTAGGTATTCTCAATAACTTGGATATTCCTGGCCACCGACAATGCAAGTGATTTCATTTTAGGGCATGTCCACGTGACGTCACAAACTATTTTGACAGCAGCCCTGTGGTAACACAATAAACAAAGCATTCAGAACACGTGGTACTTAATAGTGAGGTTATGCTGATTTATAATGATAGATCGTGTTTGAGTTTAGTTGGTTTTGCTTCAGTGTACTTTTAAAATTATTTAAATGTTGAGTTTGCATATTCAATAATATATAATATAGGTTAATAGTTGTTTGTTGTTTGATAATTTTTCATCGTGTCCATAGTTTATTGTTTTACCACAGGGGCATTGTCAACTGTCAACTGTCGTGGACATGCCCTATACTCTGTTTCTCAAACAACCTTGAATAACTACAAAAATTTATACCGTTTTGTAAGCCTTGAAATAGTTTTTGTAATTCTATATCATGAGCTGTTATACTTATTCCTTTTTCTCTTCCCACCCCATATCACAATTATGAATAATAACATATTTAACTATCCATTTTAAGATTTGTTTACAACCTCATGGTCTGTTCCAAAAACCACAACAACAAACCTATAGAAGAATTCATCTTAGTATCACCAGCACCGGTGGATACTGCTGCCAAATTGTCCAACATCTTAATAGTCCTTTCAAATAAAGAAAAAGAAAGAGCGAAAGATCTAATAGCTGCTGGAAAATACTGTGAAGCTATGGCAACTGAGCTTCTAGCATTAGCAGCCGGTGCAGATTCGGCTGGAAAGATATTAACAGCGACTGATAGAAGAAATGTTGAATTTTTGGATGTCTTGATAGAAAACGAACAAAAGGAAGTTATTGCACACACTGTCGTTCAGCGATATCTGCAGGTAAAGAATAGGTAAAAATTTAAGTATATTCCAACTTGAATAATTGTTTATTTACGATAAATTAACTCCAATGTTAAAATGTCATATACCTGGAAATGTTATTGTCACTTTGACATCGATAAAAAAGGTGCATCCTTTTTTATCGCGATAAAAACTCCTCTTCCTCAATATCTAGTGAGAGGACGTCACTTTTACACAATGACAATGAGTCGCAAGTTAATAAAGATAATTATTTTGGTTGTTCATCCATATATTCTGTCGTTAATTTATCTTGCCAAAAAACACTCGAGTTTTTCTTTTATCGGATAAATTTCTCTGTAACTCAAAATTTTGCCAATAACTAAATTTGCTCGAAAAACTGACATTAGATAAAATCGCTCCACCTTCGGTGTCGCGATTTTATCATGTCAGTTTTTCTCGTAAAATTAGTGATTGGCAAAACTGTTTCGTTGCAAGGAGAAATTTATCCGATAAAAAAAAGCTCTTGTGTTTTTACTGTTGATAAAAAACGTGACGTGGCAAAACATTTTGTGAAGTTGTCAAACTGTTGTTTTGTATTTTTTCTCTTTCATAACTATACATTGTTTTAAACTAGGACGAGCATTTTAAAAAACCTCACTTACACCACTAAAAGTTACTAGATTAGTTACACTAGATTAGTTACTAAAGGGTGTGTGCCAAAAACGTAGTCAACAGTCGTGTTCCAAATATATTAATGTTCCGAAAGGGTAGTCTTCAGACTTTTCGAACTAATTGACAATTATGTGACATATTTATTATATTGCTCGCATGTGTCGTGTCGGGATCAATGCAAGTCTAGAATTTGAATCATCATTGGTCACAGGCCATGGCGAAAGCTGTAACTGTAACCAAATGTCACATTATTGTGAACAAAATGTAAGGTTATCATAAGTTATTCATGTCAAATTGGATAATATAAATATGTACTGTATTTTTAGATTATTCTCTATTCACATTTGAGTACGAACTAGAAGTCAACAGAAGTTTTGATATCGAAAAATACCATAATCACAGTATATGAACCAACCAGTAGTATATTTCTCATAAATTTCATTCATAAATTACCAGAGCTTTTGATAACCTTGAACGGATCGTTTCACGATTCATTTTACCATAGGCGTAGGTGCATACGTTTTAAAATGACTTGAACGTGTTAAATGTTTTTTCTTAAATATTGTAGAACAGTACACTGATGAGTTAATGAAACAATAGTCAAAATATTTATTGGTTTTTCCATATATAACAATTTTCATTTTGTCATGATTTTTAAAATTTTTATTGACAAATTTTAATGTCCTTCCCTGAACAAAGCAACTTTCTCAAAATTCATTTGGAATAATGTTTCTAAAAATGAGATGTATTGTACAAAATTTTCATGCGGCATATTCAAGTTTCCAAGTATTCGTATTTTCATATGATCTAAGGTAACAGTATAAAGACGAATCGTCTAAATTCTGATACGTTTGTGAATACGTCTCACATACGCTGCATGTATGAATTTCCGAACATTTTTTAATCAAGTTACCACAAAATTGGAATTGGAATAGCCTTTTTTAAAAGAAGTTTTCTTCGATGATGTTGCATAATTATGTCTAGTTCAAAATGAGCACCATTTAAACGATGACTACTATTGGATAGAGTTTCTATTTTTGGCATCAAGTCAGGCCTATCGCATGCTTCGAGCCAAACTTTAGCTCTGAAACAAAAACAACAAATTAAATCAATGCATGAAACTAAGGCTTATAAATGTAATATGAAGATCAAATAATAAAGTATTATACATTTCGTATGAAAATACAAATAGTTCCTCACCTTTCTGAATCTTTTGGAAAACGGTAAAATTTTTCATCACAATTATAATATTTATTGTTACATCCACAAACTACACACACACACACACTACCCGATCTCTTCTTTTTAATGGTATCCATTGCAAAAAAATGCTTATAAACTATAAAAATAATACCGGAAAGCCGTAAAAATATGAGCTGTAATAAATAATTTTATTCGCACATTCACCACTTAACTTTGGTTGGATAGCAGCACAGCACTGGCCGCCGGATGATTATAGTCATCCGAACGACGTTGTAGGTCACAGAGAGCTCGGCAGTGTGACGTCACGAGATAACATACTGGTTCGTTCATATACTGTGCCATAATAATGTACTGTAATGTAAGTGAGACTTGATGTAGAAATATTTACAATAATTAAATTTTACATGGAAATTTATATTTATCAACAAGGAAAAACAAAAGAGTAGTGTGAAACGGGCGGCAATTTAACCAATCATTAGGCTGCAGAAATGCCAACTTAAATTCAAATCGCCCCTCTAAGTTTGAAAACAATCTGTCAATATCAGTCTTCTTTTTTATTGTTCTGTGCCTTGTAATACATGATTTGGCAGCGCGAGCGGCAAAAATACGAGGTAGGAAAGTCAAAGTTCGGAATGAGTACATCAAAATCTATAAAAAAACTCCCGTAAAATTTTTCAGGTACTGTTACTGACTGTAATTTTTCATTTTTGCAGGAACTTTGGAGAGGAGCCCTCAATTGGACGGCGTGGCGCACATTGTTGTTGTTCGTGTTTTTTATAATCTGCCCTCCAGTATGGATAGCATTTACCCTTCCATTAGGTCATAAATACTACAAAGTACCCATAATTAAATTCATGTCGTACCTTACGTCACACGTGTACCTCATGACGTTTTTATTAGTAGTTGCCATAACTCCACCTTATCCGGTATTAAGAAAAAGTTTACTACCTTATTCGTACGAATGGATATTACTAGTCTGGTTAAGTGGACTTTTGTTATTCGAATTAACAAACCCTAGTGATAAATCGGGATTAGGGTGGATCAAAATATCCGTACTGCTATTCAGTATATTCGGCGTGGGGGTGCATTTACTAGCATTCGTTTTAGACGACAAAGTTATATGGCCCACTTTGTTGTACTGTAGAAATCAACTGTTCGCTTTGAGTTTCTTATTGGCGTGTGTTCAGATTTTAGATTTCTTATCGTTTCATCATTTGTTCGGACCGTGGGCTATTATTATTGGTAATTTGATGAAGGATCTAGCTAGATTCTTGGCCGTTTTGGCTATTTTCGTGTTTGGATTTTCGATGCAGTTCGTTGCGTTGAATCAACCGTTTGCAAATTTAACCCCTGCTGAATTGATACGACTCAACAGGCAAGGGACATTAAAACCTGGATATTTTCTAGATGGTAAGCTGCATTTTATATTATTTCATCTTTAATTTTTTAGTTGGCATTGATGACATTAGTATTATAGAAATGATTAATATATAAATTTAATAGTCCCGTAAATGAAGGGACAAAGCTCCTAAAAAGTCCCTGAAGACTTTACTTTGGGCTCAATTTGTAGGTCACGGCAGGTGTTTTTAAACGAGAAAAAGCTTAACGCGATTTAGTTTTCGGAAGGAGGGGAAAATGGCCCCCAAAACCCTGTAAAACGGGCTTCTCACTTATATCTGGCTCAATATGCAAATTAGAGAATTTTTTTTCCAATAAAAAATAAAGATCGTCTTATTATCTACAAAAATGGTCCCCATCATTTTTTTCGAAAATTCGATAGTTATCGAGAAAATGAGACTTAAAAGTCTCCTCATTTCAGCTGCTGCTCTGCCTGTATAGTACAGTGAATGACGCTCAAAAAAAGGTAAAACCTCGTAATTTTTTGTCCAGCATGGATTGACTTGAAATTTTATCAGGAGGTAGGTGATAGCCGAAGGTTCAAAATCTATATCGAACCGAAGGGCGCTAAACGGTTTTTAGGGGTGAAAACTACCCTTATTTGTCAAAAATCATAAAATAACATTTTAAACCTGAAAATGGGTAATATTTGGTTTGGATAAGTTGAATAATGATTGTTTTGAGCTTTGGAATACAATTTCATCATATTTCAACCCTTAAAAAACAGCCCCTGTTACAGCTTAATGTAAAAAAAATCACGAATCCTTAAAAAATGATTTCGCCTCTGATTTATTTGCATAAAAATTTGGGATTAGGCTCAACTCACCCTCTGCTTTATATATCATGTCATGCCGACGAACCCCGATTGTTTCTTAGGGGTGAAAACTACCCCTAAATGACAAAAATTAAAAAATAGCATTATAAATCTTAAGATAGGTGAAAATTGGTTTGAATTAGTAAAATGATGAATTTGTTACATTTCAAAATACAATTTTATACTTTTTCAACCCTTAAAAATCAAGTGTTATAAATTATAAAATTTTTGCCAAGAGAAAAATAATTAATGCTAATAGAGATTTGCTCAATAATTCTGTTGTAAAAAAATGTGTCACGTGCATTAAGTAACTTTTCAACCTTTAAAAACCACCCTTCATAACATTGCAATTTTTATAAACTATTGTAATAGATATAAATTGAAAAAAAGTAGACTTAAGTACAAAAAAAAATTTATTAACATAAAAATGCCCTGTATTTTCACATAGATTAACATAAATAAATGATTACATTTACAATTACAAATACAAATATGATTTTTAAATATCTGTATCATCAGTTTGATCTTCATCGTGGTCGATGTCATCTTCATCTTCTTCGATCACTGGTGGACTATTATTGCAGTCTTCACCTGAGCACCCACAAGTGGAATTGCAATATAATCCAACTTTTCTGCAACCGCATAATGCGGTTGGAATTTTTCGAAAAAAAAATCATTTTTGATGATAAAAAGTTTATTCAAAAACAATTTTGTAGGGTTTTTCAAGAACTACAAGGATCTGTTAGTTAAATCTCTTCAGACCCTTTCATTTTTAAATGGGGTGAGTTTAAAGGGCTAAAAAAAGGTGGTGCTCGTGCTTAAATGGACGTTTTAAACGGCTATATCTCGTCAAATATTAACTGTACAAAAAATCTACTTACAGGAAAATTTTTGTCATAAAAAAAGCTACAATTTCGTTTTTTAACTTTGCTTGTACCTCTAATGTTTTCGGAGTTATTTTGAAAGAAAGAGTAAAAAATACAAAATTATGAAAAATAACTTTTTACTTTAAGCCATAATTTTTCGAAAACTATGAATTTTAAATTGGTCAAACTTCTTGGACATATTAACCATACATGTAAAAAGAGAGTTGCACCAGGGTAAAGATCAATTTTAATTAGGGGGGTAGTTAGGGGGTTGTGTTCACCGATTTTTTTGTATAAAAAAATTCAGTACTGACATTATTTTGTCATAATTCACTCAATTTAGATTTTTTTTAATAGAAAGGTCTAATTATACTCTTTGAAAAAGATTTTATGAGTTTTCTACTAAAAATGCATCATTTTTCCGGTATTCGACTTTTAATCTATCACATTTTGCATTTGGGAAAAAAAGCTAATCATTGATGGGCCATATCTCGGTTCCTATTGGTTTTAGAAAAATTATAAAAAAGTGTTTCGCTTGTTTTTTTAAAAGCTACAATTTCGCTCTCCACAGTTTTTTTGATAAAATGCATAATTTTCGAGTTATCCGCGAAAAACATATCAAAAACGTCGATTTTTTCCTCTAAAAAGCGTTACTTTTAATCGCGAATAACTTAGAGAATATTGATTTTACAAAAAAAATGTATAGAACATTTTTTGCTTATAATCACTTTTTCAATCGATTCCTGTGGTTAAAATGTAAAAAAAATTCCACCCCCGAGATGGGGTGGCAACCACCCCCAAGGCTTTAGCGCCCTTCGGTTCGATATAGATTTTGATCCTTGGGCTATCACCTACCTTCTGTTAAAATTTCAAGTCAATCCATGCTGGACGAAAAAATTACCAGGTGAAATGCTTCATTCCCTGTACTAGTAGGAATTTTGCTGTCTATGCATTAACTTGTAAGCGGGCGGACGCATTGTTCCATAACTCGGCAAAAAATTGACATTTTCCGATGATTCAAAGTTCATCACAATGGGAAGACCCGTAGCTATCATTCCATGTGACTTGCAGTTCGTTCGTACTTGACAAAAACATTTTAAAAAGTGCTCAAAGCTTTTTTCCACAAGATTTTGAGACTATTTCATTAATTAGTTCATATTTTTCAAAAAAATAGTCTTTTATCCTAATTTTTTTCACATTATGAAACCTTAGAAGGTCTTGAAATATCTCCGAATTTTTTTTAATATCTTTCTTGCGTTTTGATAAAAAATTGATTTGATAACGAGTATTAGTATGTTGTAGCAATGTGAAAGGAAAAATTACTTACCAAATACTGCGTTGTTCATTAGTTTGAGCAAGTTCTTCTCTAACACATTCGTTACCTTCTTGCGCATCTCAGTATTAAGATCGATGTATGACTTGAGCCATAATGACTGCTTAAATTTCAGGGTTCGATGTATTTTTCTCAGAACTAAACCATGGGTCGAAGCTTGTTTTAAAGCTCGATAATGGATTACATATTTCTTCTTTGAAGTAAGAGTTGCCATCAGTTTAGTGGGTTGAAATGTTTTGGTTGGGGATTCAGAGTCTTTGGATTTATGTCTTCAGGACAGAACGACAGAACGGGATGTCTTTATGCATATCATGCAATTCTCTAGGATATTCGAGATCCACCTCCAGCATAATATCGTCAGGTATAGTGGTAACATCGATATTTATAATCACCCACTAGAAAGCGCCATCTGGAAGGTATTGCGACATTGTTAAAACAGAAAATTATACTCCTGGATCTAGTGTGATCTGCTGAGTGACTACACTAAGAGTTTTAACAGGAATCCTAACGGGACATTGTCGTCTGAAAGGGCACCTGAAAGAGCTCAAAATAGTGGAGGAAAAAGAATGTAGATTTTGTGACATGAAAGAACAAACCTCCATCCACATATTTGCGAATTGCACAGCACTTCAGAATCCTAGAGCACAGCACCTAGGAGATTACTGGATAAAGAGCCACATTTAACTAGGTTAAAGCTTGCAGATAATCCAGGAAATTGAGCTATTAAGGAGGTACTAGTCTTTGATACTTTCCTTAGGAACTAAGTAGAAGAGAGGAGGCAGAATATATCTTCTGAGTCTCAGAGAATGGCATACATACATGAGATTTTCAGGTGTCCTAACAAGACACTGCCACATAAAATATCATTTCAAAAAGCTCCTTCTAGAGAAGAAGGCAGGAAGTAGATATGGGTGAGGTATAGTAAGTGATCTAGGTCTTTGGTAGAAGTAAGGTTAAATGGAGGTATCTAAGTAAGTAATCAATAATAGAACCATCAGAAAAAGTAGCGAAAGAACTGCTCTCAATGAGCAGGAACACACTGCGCACCATAACGGGGCTACTTACGGGAAACTTCCCGACAAAGGAGCACCTGAACAAAATAGGGCTGTATAACGGACACCTTACATGCAGAAGATGCAAAAAGGATACCGAAATAGCTATGCAGATACTATGCAACTGTGAGACTCTGGACCACAGGAGGCAGAAACTGTATGGTAGACCCCAAATGACTCCAGAAGACTTCTACAACCAACCAGCAATGAACCTGTATGAGCTAATACATGGAACGGATTGGCTGAATAGGTTATAGTCAGAACACTAGGAGTATCCACAATAAGTTCAGGAGGCTGAAGTGGTGAGAAGGGACGGCTCCTTAAAAAAAGGTAATCAATATACTTTAGGAGGCACATCAAAATATGGGTAATGGTAAAAAGTTTTTCTTATTATTCTTGAAAAATTGCTGAAAAATTGAAAAGTTTTGTTCTTGAGAAAAGGATGATGAAAACAAACCTATTATGGTATAGACCTAAAAATGTTATTGATCATTTCTATAAAACTTGTAAATAGCCTAATCCATGAGAAATATTTCGAAAGTTATGCATTATTTTTTCAGTGAAATATGGAACTCCAAAACATAAGCACAATTTAAAGCACTCGAAATTTTATTCATTTCTGAATACATATAACCACAAATATAGTACAAAAATCATAAAGAAATGTTTTTGAAAAACTTTTTAGCCGCGTTGATCGATTCTTACCTTCATGGTAATGTGATCAGCCGCGCGTCTTTTTCGTAAGAGTTGATTTATTTGTAAAAACTAGTGTACAGAGTGTCGCACGAATGCCAAGTGAAA
This sequence comes from Galerucella calmariensis, assembly GCA_910591675.1. NCBI lineage: Eukaryota > Metazoa > Arthropoda > Insecta > Coleoptera > Chrysomelidae > Galerucella > Galerucella calmariensis. The sequence goes on along the minus strand of CAJUYG010000086.1, from coordinate 354,257 downwards.
TATAAGAAATAAATAATGTCTTTTCTCAATAAGTTACAGAAAACTGTAACTGTCCAAAATTAATTATGGTAAAAAGTCAAACCGATTGGTTAATGATAATATATATAATCATATACCATTATACACTAAGGTGTCGGGTTTGCATTCAATTCTCATATGTAAATTTTTTCCATTCTTTCCTGTTTCTTGCCAATATTCCCGCCTCTTCCCATGATTTACCTCTCTCTCTTAGTATACTATCCACTTTTGTATTCCATGTTTGTTTTGGTCTTCCTTTTTTCCTTTTATTTGTATTTTTGTATATTGTTATCCATTCTCTGAATATGTCCCCACCAGTTGAGTTGTCTTTGTTCTATAAATTTTAGTACGGATTGGACACCTAATTCATCTCTTATTTTTGTGTTTCTAATTCTGTTCTTTCTTGTTATTCCAAATGTTCTTCTCAAGTATTCCATTTCTGCTGCCTGTATTTTGCTTTTTTGTTTACTTGTAAGAGTCCAAGATTCGCATCCATAAGTTAAAACTGGTCGATATATTGTATTATACACTTTTACTTTTGTCTCTTTGGTGATTTCTTTTTTGTTTAGAAATTTTTGGTTCATGGCATAGTATAGCTTAATTGTTTTCTCTATTCTTTCATTTATCTTGTTTTCCCGTTTCGTCAAAAGTTATTCCTAAGTATTTGAATTATTTTACTTGTTCTATTTGTACATTATTTATTTTTATTTCTGTGTTGATCTTCTGATTTCCTATTACAAGTATTTCGGTTTAATTTTTGTTGATTTTCATGCCTTCTTCTTCCATAACATCTTTCCATATGTTCAGGTTTTCTTGTAATCGGTTTTCACTTCCTGCCATTAGCACCACATCATCTGCAAAAGCTCCTTCGGCTATCTCTACTCTTTCTAAATTTTTATACCCAACGAACATTTTCTTCGCCTTCTGTTCTTTTTTTCTAATAATACTGTCCATATGTATATTAAATGGTGTTGGGCTCAGTCCCCCTCCTTGTCTTAATCCTATGTTGGTTCTAAATCCTGCTGATTTCATGTTGTTTTTCATGATATAATTTATGTTTGTTTCATATATATCTTGAATAATACCAATTATTTTTTGTGTATTCCTTTTTCTTTCAACCCCCTCCATACTTTTTCCTAGGTACAGTATCAAACGCTTTTTCGAGATCTAGATCTAGATTCGAGATCTAGATCTAGATTCGAGATCTATGTGCTTCTATTTTCTAGATGTCTCTTCTCTTCTAATTGTTTTATTGTGAAGATGTGATCTTGCGTACTTTTTCCTGGTCTGAATCCACCTTGTGCCTCTGAAAGCTGATTTTCTAGAGTTGGTTTATAAGCTGTTCATATATCTTTATAACGGTATTTAATAAGGTTATTCCTCTATAGTTTTGACATTGTTTCTGGTCTCCTTTCTTGTGTATAGGTGTCACTCCAAGCTTTATTGATAATTTCTAATAACACTTCCAGTCCTATATTTCCTAAATCCTTAATCATTTCCGTTGTAATTCTATCATCACCCGGCGTTTCCCATTTTTCAATTTTATAACAACTCTTTTTAGCTCTTCCAATGGTTAAAGATAAATTAATGCTAATAATGATGATTTTTGTACTATAACGACACACAACCAAGCTTTATCGACATTAAAACATTTATTATTATTAAAAAAAAGAAACAGTTGTACATTATGTATTATATTTTCCAAAAAAACCAGACCGAGAACCCCTCTCGAGTGACACTGAATGGATAGAGGAATTGAGTTACAACCAGCCGATACCAAGAGCCAATCTCCGTAAAAAACGACAACGGGTAACCGGCAGTAAGTTTGGTCATTTAAGCTCAGTTGGCTCTGTCCTGTCTCGTGTTCTGTCCTACTGTGTGACGTAACAATGTCTTGTTCTGTGAAGATATACATTTATGTAATACGTTACCTTATCTATCAATGATGTTTAGCGGCATTTTAGGTAATTGATTTGTAGGTATCATGTGAGCTTTAGAATCCCGTTCCTGTGTCAAAACTACTTTAGATTTGTCTACGTGTTGTTGTGTTTTTTTTTGTGTATGTGTGTCCTAAACGTTGCTGTTTTCGTTAGTTAATCGTTTTTTAAGAAGAATATGCCAAATACAAGTTTTATTTATTAAATTCAATGTTTCAAAAATTATACAAATTCTGCTTATATGATTGTTTCTGCTCGTTTCAATTCAAAAACTTCGCTGCTGATAATTAAGCACATTCGCAAAGCTAAATTTCATGTACACTTTTAACCTTGGATTTGAAAGACACATAATCTTGGACACACACTTTGTTTGAAGCCAACATCTCTCTTCAGTAGCAATGTAGTGCTGGTTTCTGTTTTTCATTCAAGACTCTGCATAATTTTAAATATTAAATTAATTAACTTTTCCGCAAATCGCTAGGAAATTTTGACATTCCATGCGTAGGAAAAGCCACATTCCTTGACTCTGTGTTGCTAGCAATCTTCACAGTCGCCAGGAACTTTAAGCTCTTCCTACTCGGTAAATATTTATACATTCATCTTAGTCATGAATGACAATATATTTACAATTTTAACCATACGACAACATCTGTAATGAATTTAAATTTCAATGTTGGCTTTAGATAATTATTAAAATTGGTCAAAGCTTTTTTGCTCGGTGAAATCAAGTCAAAACAATCTTAAAGCAATAATAATATATTTTTTGAAAACCATTTCTTTTGTAGTAGCCGTCAGTCTGTAAACGTAAACGTAAACGTAACGACTGCTAATGTTTTCCAGCTTAAAATGACTATTTTTGAAGAAAACTTTGGATTTCGGAAGCATGACGGTACGAAGTTAAGATTATCCAAAGTCATACCGTCTCTGTCTGATGTTTTTTTATTAGTTTAAATATAATTTCAAGTGTTCACATCCTCTCACCAAGCTGGTCTTAACAGTAAACTAAATCTTCATAAAAAACCTATCTTTTTACTCAATTTCGTTTCACTGACATTAATTTCCTTCACGATATTTTACAGGATTATTCATTCAGCTCTTATATTTGTTTTTCACAACAATTAACGAGCCTTTTAATCAAATTTGGACAATTAAATACGTTTTCATGAAATGTTAAATGCTAGACGCCATTTCTGGTACCATTATTTCCTCAGTCCAACTCGATGTAAAACTGACATTTCAAACACAACGTAAGTAGCTTCAATACGGGCGGCGGTCTCTCACACATTCTCCGTCATCTTCTCCCTCCTATTACTCCCACCTCTCACATACCATATCAAGTCCTTGTCTCTCCATAATCTTGCTGCCCTGCACGCCACTCACCTCCATACATTTCTCCTCGCTCCTCAACATTATATTCACCATGTTTTCCCAATACACCACCACTCCTATCTATTTTCTTTTTCAACTTCTTCCAGCATCTGAACACATGTCCCACATCATCCACCACTTCACACCTCTCGCACACTCTAATTTCTCTTCTCCCAATCTTGTGGAGGTACCCTACTCTCGACCTTGTACAGTGAGTACCTGCGTCAAGAAGTAGTTCACTTCCCCGAATTTCCGGTCTATCCAATCGCTCCTTTTAGTGCGCTCTCATACTCCTCACATCTTCTCTCCATTTCCTCCTCCATTCATTCCTGTACTTCCCATCTAGTCTCACCAACACATTTTGTATCTACAATTTGGCGGTTTAAGTTTGTACCTCGAGGGGTTTTTCTCTTCTTGAATTTTTGTCATATATTTGGATTTTTAATTATTATTTGACATTTTCATTGTAAATAATTAGGTTTAACATACCTGGTCGTACTAAATAAAAATGGTGAGTTAGTAAAAAGGTATGTAGCTTTGAAAAAACTACTCAAATCTTCAAATTCTAAATACTTTAAGCTTTTCTTCTAAATCTGCTGTACATATGGCAACGCTACAATATTTGGCATGTTTTTCGCAAATTTTGTGATGTCTGCGTCTAATGTGTGGCATGCCCTATTTGAAAAAAAGGTAGGCCTTTGCAAAGGCCCACGAGGGTTGACATTTACTATTAACCTCATTTTCTCAGTGATTATGAGTCCGATATTGGCGTTCGAGTTGCTGTTTTTCGCTGTCTTTGGTCAAACGACGTACGATGAACTCACAGTGAAACACAGGGATCCGAAAATACCCCAATTTCGACCCTTATGGACGGACAATCTCTTCAAGGTGGTATTTGGCATCTACATGTTGGTCTCGGTGGTTGTGCTCATTAACCTTCTTATTGCCATGATGTCGGACACGTACCAGCGCATACAGGTAATTCGCTTTTTGTTTTGTGATTCCAGTCCAAAAGAATCCTATCAGCGCTTTTGAGCTGCTGTTTTTCGCGGTTTTCGGCCAAACATCGACTGAGCAACTGAAAAGCTATGGTCCGAACTCCATTAATCGTTCTAATAATCAACCCCCGTGGACGGAGGTACTTTTTAAATTCGTTTTTGGAGTTTACATGCTGGTGTCTGTCGTTGTGCTGATTAATCTACTCATTGCCATGATGACCGATACCTACCAACGCATTCAGGTATGACAAAGGTAGCTAAAAAATAGGTCATTGTGCTACCATCACGCTTTCTTTTGTAGATTTTTTTACCCTTTGTCTTCGTAGTAATTGCTTGAAAACGTTCGCGAAATATTCAATACCGAGCCGAAATCACAACCAATACTCGTACTTTGAACTATCCGCGAAAAATATAAAAAACAAACCAAATATCTATGAATATACGAATCTCTTGATCACTAAGACAATTTGGTGAATGTATTTATCAACAAATACAATAAATATTGCTCTCAGCCAGCTCTAAAATACGAATTGTGTGCAGTTTCCTTACAGATGCAATATCAGAATCTTTCAAGAATTGGAAATATACGTCTGTAGAAGGATCTTCAGAGCATGTCTTGCTTTATCGCTAGTATAATATGTAAAAATGTTATTCAAACTAACAGCTTTATTCACAATGTACCATTGATATCTCAAAATTGGGAAAACATTTAAATTTTCAACTTACCTGAACGACATAGTGGGCAAAGCACCTTATTTGTTACAGGTAAAAACAATTTCGAAGTTATTTTCCACTCTTTCGATACAAGTTCGAATTTGTTGTTCGTTTACTCCATTAATCGTTCTAATAATCAACCCCCGTGGACGGAGGTACTTTTTAAATTCGTTTTTGGAGCTTACATGCTGGCGTCTGTCATTGTGCTGATAAATCTACTCATTGCCATGATGAGCAATACCTACCATCGCATTCAGGTATGACAAGGTAGCTAAAAATAGGTCATTGTGATTCCATCACGCTTACTTTTGTAGATTTTTTTACCCTTTGTCTTCGTGGTAATTGCTTGAAAACGTTCGCGATATTCAGTACCGAGAAAAAATTACACCAATACTCATACTTTGAACTTTCCGACAAAAAGAATGAAAAGTGCACATCATATTGTAAAAAATCTGCACTCTAGAAACGGAAAAAGCAAACCGAATATCTACTTTGAACTAGGGTTATACGAATCTCTTGATTTGGTCAATTTATTCACACATTTATCAAAAAATACAATAGATATTGCTCTGAGCCAGAAAATAAACAGCTCTAAAATACGCAGTTTCCTTACAGAATTTTTCAAGAATTGGAAAACTACGTTTGTCTCTAGAATGAGCCCCAGAGCATGTATAGCTAGTATATGTAAAAATGTCATTGAAACTAACAGCTTTATTCACAGTGTGCCTTTGATATCTCAAAAATTCGGAAAACATTTACCTTTATATCTGACCTGAAACGACAGAGTGGGCAAAGCACTTTTTTTTGAATAGATGAGGCTCGTTTAAAGGAGCCGTCCCTTCGCCGGCACCACCTCAGCCTCCTGGGCTTATTGTGGATACTCCTAGTGTTCTGACTACAGCCTATTCAGCCAATCCGTTCCCTCTATTAGATCATACAGGTTCTTTGCTGGTTGGTTGTAGAAGTCTTCTGGAGTCATTTGGGGTCTACCATACAGTTCCTGCCTTCTGTGGTCCAGCGTCTCACAGTTGCATAGTATATGCAGAGCTGTTTCGGTATCCTTTTTGCATCTTCTGCATGTAAAGTCTCCATCTCCTATTTTGTTCAGGTGCTCCTTTGTAGGAAAGTGTCCCGTATAAGAAGCCCCGTTATGGTGCGTAGTTTGCTCCTGCTCATTGAGAGCAGTTCTTTCGCTACTTTTTCGGATGGTTCTTTTATGAATTTCTTCTCATGTGTCTGCCTGGGCGTATTCTTCCAGTGTTTATTGTGTTGTTCTTTTAACCATGATCTAGTGAAGCATCTGGGAATGCCCACTGCTAGTTCGGGTCCGTTCATCAGAGTTGACGATCCTGCTCTTGCCAGGTCGTCAGCTTTTTCATTGCCAGCGATTCCTTTGTGACCTGGGACTCACTCCAGTCCACTGTACCGAATCGCCAGTCTTCTAAGTTCTTCGCCGCATTCCCAAACCAGCCGAGATGTCACCCTAGAGCTCTTAAGGGCATCTTGACTGTCACTGTAGATCCTCATGTTATTTGCCCTTGCACATATAAGTATTGCATAGACCTCTGCTTGAAATACCGAGGCGTATTTTGCAAGCGAGACGATTCCTTCATATTTGCTCGACTTGCTGTAATTGCCCGCTCCGGTGCCGAGCTCATTCTTTGATCCGTCTGTGTACCAGATCAGTTCATTCGCACTACTGAGTGGTGGTGTGTTCTCTTCCTCAATCTCCTTTCGATCTTTGATGACAATCTCGAAGTTCTTGCGAAAGATATACCCGGTGGTCATGTGGTCTGTTGCCATTTTGAAGTTGTTGTCATCCACATGCCTTATTTCTGCGTATCCTCTCCCCTGTGCCACGTCACGGTCGGATGCTTTTTCCAGTCGGGCTAGAGCTGCCCTTGCTTCGCACATTATGACACAATGTAGCGGAGGAAGGTCTAGCATTGTCTCCAGCGCCGCTGTGGGAGTAGTCCTTATTCCCCTGTAATGCAAGTCTTTGGACCTTGCTTAGTCTAAGTCCCCATTTAGTGCCGTAAGTGCGTCTGGCAACCATGAAGGTCACTTCTGCTTTCTTGATCGCGTGCTGAAGGTGTCGGCTCCAAGTTAAGCCTGGGTCTAGGATAACCCCAAGATATTTTACTTCATCCGACAATCGTATTGGTTCACCTTGAAGTGTCAGAGGGCCAAGTCCTTCCCTTTTCCGAAACGCGTCATGAGTACTGAGTTCAAAAAATAAAATGAAGGTTTAAACAAATTAAATTGTTTTATTTCATCACCTTATTTGTTAAAGGTAAGAAAACTTTTGGAGCAATTTTTCCACTCTTTCGAATATGTTGTTTATTCACTAGCTGATTTAGGTTAGAATTTGTTTGTGTGTGGTATGGAGCTAAGTCTTTAAATGGATACAAATTTTTTTATATAAAAAATAAACATGATGAAATCTTAACACAAGAAAATGAAATTATGGAAATATGGGAAAAATATTATCAGAAATTGGTTAATAATACAAGAGAAAGAGAGGAACAAATCCAAATTGATATGCAGGAAGATTCAGAAATAAATATAAGTAAAGAAGAAGGAGCAGGTGACAACAGAACTTAAAATAGCATGAATATGACAAAATCACAACAGAAATTAATTAAAACGTTGGACAAAAAGGAAAATTTTCAATAAAATTCTAGACGAAGAAACACTAGGTACCAAGAGATTGACAAAAAGCACTAATTGTACCAATTATTAGGGAAGGCGATTTGAAGGAGTGCAATAACTATCGTGGAATAACATTAATTATCAATTTGATGAAAATGGTGAAGAAAAGATTGAGGTCGACAGTAGAAAATACACTGGAGGAATCACAGAATTGGTTCAGAATGGAAAGAAGCACCGAAGACTTCATATTTACTATTAAACTTCGAAATAGGAAATTAAAAATGATTTTAAATTTATAATTATTAAATTTCTTGATTGATTATTACAATACAAAAAGTAAAAGTATTTGGTCCGGAACACTCTATATTATATTCCATCTTTTCCATTAATAATTCTATCGTTTTTCAGGTAATAAATTAGATATACTTCTATTATAGTCCAGGAGAAATCTGCGCTTGAGTACCGAAAACTATTTCACTCTTGCACCGATTCCTCCTGGAATATTAGGACAAAGAGTGAAAAAGTTGTTGTTCACGGCTTTGATAGGTCGCTTTAACGCGCACCAGTTCTCTTGGACTGGATGACTATCCCTCTCACCTTATAACAATAGCAGCACTTAAGTTAAAATATTATTATTGCTGCTTATTCTCCTGTAGACATAAAACATACTTTATTTATTATTTCATTTGATGTGCAAATAATTCACTGCTTAGCTTTGTTTTTTTTTCCTTTAGTCATCAATTACACAATATAATACCTACATTGTTAAATGTTTAATATTGTGTGTAATTCCAAATTAAGAATTGATTTAGATCCTACAAAAGCCACATGGACTGGAAAGAAGAAGTATTTTCTATTTTTCTATTTTTTGTTGTCCATAAACTGTACTGTAAGACTTTTCAGTTGCTATAAACTACCCAGGTGTGATAGTTAGCAGAAGAAGTTGACATAAAGACACCTTAATAAGGTAACTTTAAATTTGGTACGTAGAAGAAGGACCAGACAAAGAAGAATATCTAACTCTTTTTATTTATTTGTCTCACTAAATAACTTTTTTTAAATTGCTTCAGTACAACTTCTATTTTTTATTTAGGCACAATCAGATATTGAATGGAAATTTGGACTGAGTAAATTGATACGTTCGATGCACAGGACGACAACTGCACCATCTCCAATCAATCTGATAACAACGTGGTTATTCTATCTGGTTGATATTTGCAAAAAGAGAGGTAAGATATATCATGTAGACCCATCCATTATTCATAAGCTAGTTCAATAGTTACTAAATAAGACGAAAACAGGGTATCCAAGCGCCATTTTGTCAGCTGAACACGGACAACCTTCAGAAAGATGGATGGAAATATTTTTAACTGATTTAAATATAATTCGAGAACAAAAGTTAATTGGTTTTGATGAAATTTGTGTTCTATTATGTTTTAGTTGGATACTATAATAATTTAAAAGTGTAAAAAAGCAATCAAGAATTCATTTTGAGGTTACATTAGAAGGTTGTCCGCTGACAGAAATGCGGCACAATGACGTACTTGGAAAATATTCAGTTTAATGTCAGTATGGCCAACAAAAAGAGGTTTTTATGACAAAAATGACAGTTAATGTCCACCATTCAAATCATGAATACCAATTTTTGGTTGGCCACACTGACCTTAAACTGAACTACTCTATTGATGATGAAAAATGACCAGCTATCACTATAGTTATCACGAATATGATTCTAAATTAAGATTTGGGCCTAAAAGTTAATGGGATATAAGCAATTTGCTGGCAGAATGCTATAGGACATTGTTCACATTATTTTTTTAAACTTGCCCGTGTAAACTACGCCTAATGAGACAAAGTAATTAGCTAATCTATCGATTAAGAGATGGTACTACACGCCATAAATATACTATTAGGTACAAACTACCTACTAACTAGAACGATTTACACCATAAACTATATATTTTGCACCATTATCGAAAAATACATTTTATTTATCTGGTGAACACAAGAATGTTTTTTGATTGATTATACTAGCAATAATATTGTAATGACCTTCTTCTGCTTTTTGTTTTGCTTTTACTTGACTAGAAACAATCAAAGATATGTCTGATTTAAAACCGACCAAAAAATATTCTTGTTTCCTAGACCAGTCATTGCTATATTTCCATATAAACATTCATGTAGAAAACTCTTAATAACAACCTCTGGAAAACAGATTTTCTTCCAGTGAAAGCCCGCAAGCGTCAAAGCTTGGTTCATCTGATGGGTACCTTCCAAAGATCCACCAATCAGCTGAGTCCTCGGTCCAAGGCAGGAGCGAAATGGTTATCCAAAGTCAAAAAGGGACGCCAAATTGCTCCGAAGGAATCCGTAGCTTTATCGGTGGCTCATTTGAGTCCCTTGGGTTCACAATTGAGCTTCTCCATGCAAACCACTAGAATAGAACATGTGACAGATTGGGAAGCTATAGCTAAGAAATATAGAGCGTTAATGGGAGAAGTGGACGAAACGAAGGATAAGACGAAAGATGAGGAAGAGGAAGATACTGAAGAAGAAGCTCCAACGGGGAATGCTATACCAGTACAAAATTCATTTGGTTAAACTGTAAACGTTTGAAGCATTATTTCTTAACATTATTGAACCATGTAGAAACTCTTAACAAAAGTGTATTTTGGTGATGACATTGCTTAAATTGATATTTTTAATTTAATAGCAATAAATATTTTTAAATATGTAAGGAGTTTAATTGCATGGTTTACTAATGCTAAAGAAATAAGACATTTTCCTGAATTCTTGCATTAATTAATGTCATAATAACTATTTTATCTATTTAATTAGAAATAAAAATTTATACATCTTCTATTTGTAAACAAGAATGTAAAAATAAACTATATAAAATGATTCGTTTTCATTTGTCATCGTAAAATTTTCCAGAGATACCTGTTTTATATATGAGGCAAAATCTATAAAACTCGATAGTACATTATAGTTATACCAAATGGTAAATTCATGCAAAAAATTCAGGATATCATATGGAATCTTTTTAAATACCCTTTTTGAAATTTATTATGACCGACATCTAGTGGAGAATAGCTGGGAAATCGTTCACAAATTTTTAAATAGTTACCTTTCACACTGGCTGCGTTCAGAAATCATAACTTATAACTCAACTGTTGAGTGAGCGCTCACTGAGCAACAAATGGTTGACGTATACCATAGATCATATATATAACCTTTACTTTGTATAATCTTTGTTTACTAATAATAAAGCTGTAGGCTATAGATAACTTTTATAAAAACATCACGATCTGCAACGTATTGTGCTCACTGAGCGCAATTGAAAACCGCTCAGTCAGAAATAGGCGTCCGCTCACCAAACATTTCGAGCTTCGTGCAGCTGAACGCAGCCCGCAAGTGATTGTCATTTGTCAATGTCAATGTGTCCTGGCGTTATCTATGGTCCTGTCAATGTCAATAAACTAACGACGAGGCGACACTGGCGACAGCCATTTGGAAAGTTTGATAGGTGTTGTTGCAATTGTAAAGATATTAATAAATAAAGAAGATACAGATACATTAATAGTATATGTTGATGGTAATTTAAACAGGAATCATGGACAACATTCCTCGCACACATGAAGGTGAGTATATTTAAAAATATTGGTAGTTTATTAATAATGGCATTGCAGATATTGAAGCACAAATAAGGGACATCCAGTCTAAGAAGAAAGAAGTTCCCGTAGAGGATCCAGACACAAAAACTTCAAAACTGGGTGAAGCGGGTTACTTCGATGATGAAATTTATGAAACTGGTAAAGGGAAATATGAAGGATATGTTACATCTATTGCTGCCAATGATGAGGTTGATGATGAAGAAGAAGATTTAGGTTTTAGTAATAAACGAACTGGCCTGGGAGCACCAGTAGCCTTATTGAATGATGTTGCACAAGTAAGTTTTACCAAATTTCTCTTAGTAGTTATAATGTGCTTAATAAAAATGTTTTAGAGTGAAAAAGATTATGATCCATTTGCGGATCGTAGAAGACCTACTATTGCTGACAGGGAAGATGAATATAGACAGAAAAGGAGACGGATGATTATATCTCCTGAAAGAGTGGATCCTTTTGCAGATGGTATGTACTTTCTTTTAATATTTATTTTAAAATTGGTATAAAATTACACTATTTACCTATATATTATAATGAAAACAAAGAAAAATGTTTATTGTTTATAAAGCATACTGATTCAACACTGTTTAATTTTTTCTAATAGATTACACAGTTATAATAATTAGTACTTTTGGTTAAGGTAACATTTTAAATAGCATACAATCCTGCATTTTGAACAGTTTTCTAATTATTTATGGAAAATTAAACTGCTGTTCAATCTCTCAATTTTTGTTATTTATATAAATTATGTAAGAGATAAGTTGAAAATTTGAATAACTCATTGGTTTAGTGTAATTGAAAACAACTATACCTATATTTGTTTTATATTCTATCATTTACAGTTTCCATTTGATTCAATTCCAGAGGACTGAAAAACATATTAATAAATTAATATTGAACCATTCAACTTATCTCTTCGATGTGGTATAAACTTATGGGGTTTATGAATGTCAGTATGAATAGGATAGAATGAATGTTGAAAATTTATTTATAAAAGCGTCATTTTAAACAGAACATTGATTATAATATCAACCACAGTACAGAAAAAAACTAATCTAATGATTTTGTTGTTTGGGAAAAGTCAACATTTAGGTTAGACCTTTTGGAGAAATACCTTAAGAAACGAGAAAGTGGATTGACATCTTTAATGTACAGAGATATTGGTAACCAAAAAATTGATAATTCTTCTTGAAAGTGTGAAAGAGAGTGTGTAAAGTTTAGAAAAAATTATTAATTACCCCAGCCTATTTCTAGGTACGATAGACCAAGTTGTTTTTCAAGAAACTTCGAGTGTTATGATGGTGCTGCCAAACACGTATGTATATAGATTTGTTTACCATCTTCTCTCGTTGCATATTTTTTCTTTACAAACAGCTCTATACTCAATCTTTGGACTCTCATTATTACCATTTCATAAAAGTCTGGTTATAATGTATAAAACTGTTGCAACATTGTTAGTTATTCTCCCATATAGAAAGCAATACCACAGTATAGGAATGAACCAGTAGTATAACTATTATAAATTTCATTCATAAATTGCCAGAGCTTTTGATGACCTTGAACGGATCGTGTTACGATTCATTTTACTTTTCCATAGGCTTAGGTAGCATAAGTTTTAAAATGAGTTCAACGTGTTAAATATTTTTTCTTAAATATTGTAGAACAGAACACTGATGAGAGAATAAAACAATAGTCTCATACAAAATATTTACTGTTTTACACACACACACACACACACACACACACTACCCGTTTTCTTCTTTTTAATGGTATCCATTGCAAAAAAATGCTGCTTATAAACTATAAAAATAATAATGTTTGCTCGTCCGAAAAGCCGTAAAAATATAAGCCATGTATAATAAATAATGTTATTCGCAAATTCACCACTTGCACTTTGGTTGGATCGCAGCACAGCACTGGCCGCCGGATGAGATACTCATCCAAACGACGTTGTAGGTCACAGAGAACTCGGGAGTGTGACTTCACGAGATAACATACTGGTTCGTTCCTATACTGTGACAATACTATCTTTAATGCTGCCTCTGGAAGTGACTCCCCCATAGTAAATCACTTGAATTTAAATTACAAATATTTGTCTCGCTAAAATTGTGTATCATAAAATTCCAAAATTATGTATATAATAATTTCTTAATTGCATTCCTATTTTGCTGTTGTTTGTTGAATTTTATCGATTGACCATACATGAATTGAAAGGTTGATCGTCTTTCAATATGAAAACATTGTTTAATACATAAATACATACTTTTTCATTAATCAGTTGAAATTCTGAGCTTATGTAAAGAAAATTTTTTTAAAAATTAATAATTTTAGAAAATTCACATCTCTGTTAGACTAAATTTCAGAAAAATTAAAAAATAGAAGAATGGGGACACGACATTATTAATGGTGGGAAGTGCAGCTATTTCTGGAATAATTAAATAAACAAAATTGGGATAAAAATCATTGTATCATTCTCTACGGGATCAAAGATTACAGAATAAAAATATAAGATGTTTCACTCGTTCGAATTTATCGGGTAAAGCACCGATGCCGCTGGTGACTGTCTGTTGACTTGGAGGCTGGCCCCATGGTACAGTACGTCGCTACGTCCTCACTTGCATTTAATTTGGCATATTATACGGGACGTCGCCCGTCGAGCGCTGTTATTTTAGAACGGTGTTTATTGGTTGTTCGTGTTTTATATATATATATATAATTACGGATTTATTTTTATAATAAGGATATTATAATATAAACAAGTACATTACGCAAGAAAACACAAAAATTCAATTCTATAGCTAACCAAAGTGAAATTGGTCAGTTCCTTTTGAACGAATTTACTAAATTTTCTTTTCATCATCCATGTAATCAATTTCCTTTCAAATATTATGCAAGTCTCTATACCAGAGTCCGTATATATTTTACTCTCAAATATATATTGAAAGATTTGAAAGACAATAGATTAAATTTCACACATAAACCAAACTCCTAACTTAGTATTTCACGACATTTATAAAAATTTTAATAAAGGTATCCTGGAGCTGCTTCTTTTTTTACTGTTTTAACCTTGTTAATCCAAAAATACACGTTATTTAAAGATCAAAATTTAAGATTTAGTGGCCCTATTATTCTGGTGTCTAATGAGTATATTTAATTGAATTTGTGATAAATATCTGCTAGATTATCAATAAGTATCACAAAATTACTAAGATGCTGAATAAAAACTGAATTGATTCATTTTAAAAATTCAAGTTTAATTTTTACTTACCTTTTAAAAATTCATATCCCGAACATTTTTCTAAATAATTAACATTTAAAAATAAACCTTTGTGATAAAGAATCCTATTAATTTAAATATATATTTCTCTAATTACCCCTGTATAGCTTAAAAAAAATAAGCTTTTCGAACTTCTATGGTATCTACCGGTCTCGTTATTGACAACCAAAGCGAGTCGTAGACATAATTTATGAGAGCGGCGTCCGTTTGAGACAGCAACTTGAATCAAACCGCCCTGGAGTGAAACATCTTATATTTTTATTCTGTAATCTTTGACGGGATGTGCAAATAGAATCTGTACTGTCCACCACTGATTATACCCATTGTATTCTTTTATTTTCTAATTTGATAATAAACAAAATCCTTTTAATTGTTAGCTCTGTTTCAAATTGTATTTTTTAACAGAATATAACATGTTATTTTATAAGTAAATTATTTTTCTATAACAGAGGAATGAATCAGCATATTGTTTGAGAGAAATATGGTACAACAAATCTTATTTTTCTAAGATAACTATATAGAAAATATACTACTAAACAAGTAAAGAGTAATTCAATTTAAAATGAAAGTGCTTCCTTTTACTAATTGGCGTATTTTGACGCCATTTTGTGATTTCAGGAGGAAAAACTCCCGATTTCCAAACCAGAAACTACTCCCAAATTATGAAAGAGCAGTTGCTCAAAGGCGAGGAGTCTGAGGTAAGTTGATTAACAATATATGATACCATTCCCTATATTTTATTGTTTAGATTTCACTTGCATAAATATGTTACATTTTTACAGATTCGAAAAAAGATTTTGGAAAGAGCAAAGGATGGTACATTGAAAGTTTCTAACGGAGAATCGAAACCTGCTCCGAAGAAACGTGGCAGATGGGATCAAACAGTAGATGAAGTTGTAGTACCCCAAAAGAAGAAAACCTTGAGTGTATCAACCAGTAGTCATGGTAATCATAGTAGTCACAGCAATTCTGCTACTCCAGTTTGGGAAGGCGATGTAATAAAACCAACTATAAATTCAAAATATTTTATATAAAAGTACATTATTTTTTTTAGAAAACTCCATCAGACATACGTTGGGATGAAACTCCCGGACATAAAGGTAGTGAAACTCCGGGCGCAACTCCCGGTCAATCTACTAGAATGTGGGACGCTACTCCTGGTCCAGCTACACCCGGTAGAGAAACACCTGGTCATGGAGACAAAAGCACTTCAAGAAGAAATCGATGGGATGAAACACCAAAAACTGAACGAGAAACTCCTGGTCATTCAAGCGGTTGGGCAGAAACACCAAGAACAGACAGAACTGGGGCGGATCTTATTCAGGAAACTCCTACACCTGGTGCTTCAAAAAGGAGATCCAGATGGGACGAAACGCCTTCAGCTACTCCTTCACAAGCAATGACTCCAGGAGCAATGACACCCACAACTCCACATGGTAAATATTGCTTTATATATTTGTTTTTTATTTGAAAATAATTTAATTTGAAATTTCCAGGTACTCCCCACGGTACTCCCAGTCATGCTGGCCAATCCACACCGATGTTAACTCCAGGAGGTAGTACCCCTGTTGGCACAAAAGCTATGGGAATGGCTACGCCTACGCCAGGGCACTTGGCATCAATGACACCAGAACAACTTCAGGCTTACAGATGGGAAAGAGAGATTGACGAACGTAATCGTCCTTATTCCGATGAAGAATTAGATGCCATGTTTCCCCCGGGATATAAAATACTCCCACCTCCGGCTGGGTATATTCCCATTAGAACACCTGCTAGAAAACTAACAGCCACGCCTACGCCTATGATGGGAAACACACCCACTGGCTTCTTCATGCAAGCTGAAGATAAAAGCTCTAAATATATGGATAATCAACCAAAGGTAATTTTTTTTTAGATATCAATTCCTTTTCTTAATATTTCAATTTTTAGGGACAAAATCTACCGTTCATGAAACCAGAAGATGCACAATACTTCGACAAACTTCTCGTCGATGTAGACGAAGAAAGTCTCAGTCCGGAAGAACAAAAAGAAAGAAAAATCATGAAACTTCTACTGAAAATTAAAAATGGAACACCTCCCATGCGTAAAGCGGCTCTAAGACAAATCACAGACAAGGCAAGGGAATTCGGAGCCGGACCTTTGTTCAACCAAATCCTACCGTTGTTGATGAGTCCCACTTTAGAAGATCAAGAACGACATTTGTTGGTTAAAGTCATCGATAGAATCTTGTATAAATTAGATGATTTAGTAAGACCGTACGTCCACAAAATTCTTGTCGTAATTGAACCGTTACTGATCGATGAAGATTACTACGCTCGTGTTGAAGGTCGTGAAATCATTTCCAATCTCGCCAAAGCTGCTGGACTAGCTACCATGATCTCCACAATGAGACCCGATATTGACAATATCGACGAATACGTCAGAAATACTACCGCAAGAGCTTTCGCCGTTGTAGCTTCCGCTTTGGGAATCCCATCTCTTCTTCCCTTCTTAAAAGCTGTATGCAGATCGAAGAAATCTTGGCAAGCTAGACATACCGGTATTAAGATCGTTCAACAGATAGCTATTTTAATGGGTTGCGCCATTTTGCCGCATTTAAAGTCCTTAGTGGAAATTATAGAACACGGATTAGTCGATGAACAACAGAAAGTTAGAACTATCACAGCTTTGGGTATCGCTGCTCTCGCCGAAGCCGCTACTCCATACGGTATCGAAAGTTTCGATTCCGTTCTTAAACCTCTATGGAAAGGTATCCGTACGCATCGCGGTAAAGGTTTGGCGGCCTTCCTTAAAGCTATCGGTTATTTGATTCCGCTCATGGACGCCGAATACGCCAACTACTACACCAGAGAAGTAATGTTGATACTTATAAGAGAGTTCCAGTCTCCCGATGAAGAAATGAAGAAGATCGTATTGAAGGTAGTGAAACAGTGCTGTTCGACTGACGGTGTGGAAGCTCAATATATCAAAGAAGAAATCCTGCCGCAGTTCTTTAAACATTTCTGGAATCATAGAATGGCGTTGGACAGACGTAATTACAGGCAGTTGGTGGATACTACAGTGGAAATTGCTAATAAGGTTAGAAAATTATAAGTTGAGGAAGGAAATTTTTTCAACTGGTTTGTTTTATTCTTATTTATAGGTAGGAGCTTCTGAAATTATTAATAGAATAGTGGATGATCTTAAAGATGAAAATGAAGCGTACAGAAAGATGGTGATGGAGAGTATTGAGAAAATAATGGGAAATCTTGGTGCCGCTGATATCGATTCGAGGTTGGAAGAACAGTTGATCGATGGTATTCTTTATGCTTTCCAAGAACAGACTACTGAAGATGTAGTTATGTTGAATGGTAAGTAATAGACAATGGTGTACTGGAGATACTATATATAGTCCAGTTGGGTTAGCATTAAAGGTGGATGTAAGAACAGTAGGCGAGATTTTCGATGGAATCCCTTAAAAATATCATGGTTAATTATAATCAATTTCCTCCACCGGTTTTTAGGCTGTGCTATAAATTGCACAATAACAGTTTATAGCCAAAACAACCAAAAATGGGCCTGTTTTTCGCCATGTTTTCAAATTTTACTCGAAAAGTATCAAGTTTATCGTGCATATTTATGAAAACAAAGTTATAGAGCGTGAAATTTGCTATGAAATTCCGTAGTTCAGAATGTGAAAATTCCCATCCCTGCAGCCACAGCGGATGAATAAGTAAAAAAAAAATTCAAAAGACAGCTGTTTTTCAGGACGCAAAATACTTATGCAATTTATGAAACAATTTAAATCATTATTTATCTCATAATGCAACAAACGCGGTTTCGATATTTTACTGAGTAATCTAATGTCACTTTCCTTGAGGATGATGAAATTTTAAGACCCTTTTACTGGGAACATTTTCTTTCAGTTTCTAGTTTATAAATTGTCAAAGTAAACTTATTGAAAACAATTCAAGAGCAAGAGCTTTTACAATTACTATCAATCGTTACAGGGACAAATTTTAAATGGAGGAGTTTAAATGGCCAAATGGGGTATATTTGGACAAGAAATCGACTGGCACAGTTATTTTTTTGTTAAAATTCTTTTTGAGCAGTGGGATAATACATTTCTAATAATTTAAAGTATTGGTAAATATTTTTTTCTAATTATACGCCCCACACACAACCACCAGTCATCTAATTTTTTTATATCCGAAATCTAACCGCAAAATATCATTGTCTGACGAGACTGAAGTTAGGTGTTTGTACCAACCGATTGTAATTTAGCAAAACTTTCCCAGATTAATAAGTTTATTTTAACCAAGAACCCTTAAATTACGGTGCGCAATTTAATCGATTATTTAAATTTTAACGGTGTGTTATTTTAAACAGTGAGTTAGCGAATACGGTGCAAGTGGGCATTAATCAAAATTTTTTTCGGTTTAACTGACTCAGACGTTAGTTTAAAAAAATGGTTGAAAATTTAACTTAGTACAATTAAGATATCTGTGCAGTTTTCTATTTTAATCAAAATCTGAAAAAACCCACTTAGAGGTCTTGGAAAAACACAACTTTTGGCGTTTTGAACGTTCAATTCGGACCAATTAATCCCAAGTTATTGAATCCCAAACTTGATCAACGATTTTAGGCAAACGAACAACAATATAACCAAAAAACAAATACTGTCATGCAAGTCCTTCTGCATACTTCCCAGATATTTTTCAACACACCTACCTTTCATAACTTATCAACAATTAAATCAAATAGAAGAGAGAATGTGCGCGGAAAAGGTTCTCGGCGCTGTGATTCTGAGGGGAGGGCATGGCTGAGTATAGCAGTTTATAATGTGCGGCTAGAGGTTGAATCGTACCTGCATGTCGGTATTTTCTTTTTCGTTAGCTTGTTGATCGTTTGTCGAAAACCGTTGATCAAGTTTGGGATTCAATAACTCGGGATAAAATGGTCCGAATTGAACGTTCAAAACGCCAAAAGTTGTGTTTTTTCAATTCCTTTTCAAGTGTGTTATTCCAGATTTTAATTAAAATTAAAAACCGCACAGATATCCTAATTGTTACTAAGGTAAAATTTCAACCAATTTTTTAAACTAACGTCCGAGTCAGTTAAACCGAAAAAATGATTGATTAAATCATTGCATGTGATAGCTGTAACCTTCTAGTATGTGTAAAAATATTATTGTAAGTTTAAACAATTTTTTGTGGCATATGTCTTTATTCTAACAATGTCTATTTCTTTTACCTAATGTTTATTAACAATTAGATTACTCAGCAGCTAAATAAGATATCGAAACCGCGTTTGTTGCATTCAGTTCGTGAAAAAATAACGTATTATGAGACAAGTAATGATTCACATTGCTTCATAAATTGCATTAGTATTTTGCGTCTGAAAAACAACTGTTTTTTCAATTTTTTTCCGCTTATTTATCCGCTGTTGCTGCAGGGATGGGAATTTTCACATTCTGAACCACGGAATTTTATGGCAAATTTCACGCTCTATAACTTTGTTTCCATAAATATGCACGATAAACTTGATACTTTTCGAGTAAAATTCAAAAACATGTCTAAAAACCGGTGGAGGCAACGAATTGTCATTAACCATGATATTTTTAAGGGATTCCATCTAAAATCTCGTCTACTGCTTTCACATCCATGTTTTGATAGTTTTTGGGCTAACCCCACTGGACTAATATGCAAAATAATAGTTTAGTAATTTCCAATAGACAATGTAATGTTAATACTTTGAACTTTGTTTAGGTTTTGGTACTATTGTGAATCAACTCGGCAAACGCGTCAAACCGTATCTACCTCAAATTTGCGGTACAATATTATGGAGATTGAACAATAAATCCGCGAAAGTTCGTCAACAAGCCGCCGATCTAATTTCCAGAATAGCCGTAGTGATGAAAACGTGTCAAGAGGAAAAACTGATGGGACATTTGGGAGTGGTATTGTACGAGTATTTGGGAGAAGAATATCCGGAAGTATTAGGTTCTATACTTGGAGCACTAAAAGCAATTGTAAACGTTATTGGCAAGTATTTATCATTCAACATTTAAGTGTAATTTGTTTGATTATATTTATTTTTAGGAATGACAAAAATGACCCCACCTATCAAAGATCTTCTACCACGATTAACTCCTATTTTGAAGAACAGACACGAGAAAGTACAAGAGAATTGTATAGATTTAGTAGGACGTATCGCAGATAGAGGTCCGGAGTATGTATCCGCTAGAGAATGGATGAGAATTTGTTTTGAACTTTTGGAATTACTCAAAGCTCACAAAAAAGCTATAAGAAGAGCTACTGTCAACACTTTTGGTTATATAGCAAAAGCCATTGGTAAATACATTTCTTAACAAATATAATTAATAAATTTAACTTGAATTTTTTTTACAGGTCCTCATGACGTACTAGCGACTCTTCTTAACAATTTAAAAGTACAAGAACGACAAAATCGTGTGTGTACTACGGTAGCTATCGCTATTGTCGCCGAAACATGTTCTCCTTTTACTGTCCTTCCGGCTTTAATGAACGAATACCGAGTACCTGAACTGAACGTTCAAAACGGTGTTTTAAAATCGCTCTCGTTTTTATTCGAGTATATTGGAGAGATGGGAAAAGATTATATCTACGCGGTAGCACCGCTTCTAGAAGATGCTCTAATGGACCGGGATTTAGTGCATAGGTAACAATCTTTTTGTAACTACCGTTGCTCGGATATATAATTTTTTGTTACAGGCAAACCGCATGTGCTGCTATCAAACACATGGCTCTTGGTGTATACGGATTTGGGTGTGAAGATGCCCTAATTCATCTTTTAAATTACGTTTGGCCCAATATTTTTGAAACCTCCCCGCATTTAGTTCAAGCTTTTATGGATGCTATTGAGGGTATGCGAGTAGCTTTAGGTCCCATCAAAATTCTGCAGTATACTCTACAGGTATGTCTAATCTACTCACTGTTCCCTATTGAACCTATACTGTATGAACAAGGATCTCTGGTCACAAAATACTGGATATAAATAAAAAATATATGTACTTAGACCAGGGTCGATAACTTTTGAAACAAAAAAAAATAATAGTAGGATGAATCCCATTATAGAAGGAGGGGAATATGATATATTTGAAGAAAAAAATAAATTACGGGCGATCCGAGTTAGGGTTGAGTTTTTAAGGGTAACAAATGGTTTATCTCAATTTCTGGTAAAACTACAAGTCCTACGAAAAAAAGTTAAATGGCAAAGTTGTGAGTAATAAAAAGCTCTACAACTTTTGTATCCACAATTTTCACACATAACCTTGAAATTTATGTGAAAAACTCAAATAACCAAGTAATAATAATAATAATAATAATAATAATTGTCTTTATTATTTTCAAAATATAAATGTTCTACAATAGAATAAAATGTAAAAACAGATTCACTAATTGAAAATAAAAGGCGAAGTTCAGCTTTTATGAGGCATTAAGCACCATAAAAGTTGCTCTACCACTTAACCTTAAGGAGTGTACATGCTTAAATTGATAAAGAAACTAATAAAAATAAAAAAAAAATACAAAAATACAAAAATTCAAAAATTCAAAAGTTGGTATCTAGACAGGGTTTAGGATTCATAGCTTGAAACGTTTTTAATTTTTAAAATAAAGTAATCAACAGAGTGTTCAGATTTGAGTAGTGAAAAGATATTTAGCAAAATATACCTTAAACTTATTAATTTTATAACTTTTAAGATCTGTAGGAAGTCCGTTATAGACATGGCTAATTTGATATCTGAAAGAGGATCTGAAAAGTTCTAGCCTGAAGAATGGAACCGTAATTAAACCTCTATTTCTAATGTTAAGATTGTGTATATCTGTCCTATATGTTATTTTTCGATGTAAGTAAGATGGCTTTCTAGTAAGTACTATTTTATGATAGAGACACGCTGAATGTAATATCCTTCTATTATTCATGTTTAACCACTCAATTTCTTTAAGTTTTTTTGAGACGCTACGGCGTTTTCGAATACCAAATATCAATCTAAGACAACAGTTAAACATGGACCATATAGAGCGTCAGCATAGTTAAACACCGATAAAATCAAAGCCTCACATAATGTTTTTTTTACGCCAAATGATAAAAAATGTCTGATGCCAAAAACTGTTTTCAAAGACATGTATGCTTTTTGAAGTACCGCGTTAATATGCTTTTCAAACCTCAAATCAGTGTCCAGAATCACACCTAAATTTTTAGCTTCCGAGACCATAGCTAGTTTTTCATTAT
The DNA here is from genome assembly GCA_910591675.1 of Galerucella calmariensis. Classification (NCBI taxonomy): domain Eukaryota; kingdom Metazoa; phylum Arthropoda; class Insecta; order Coleoptera; family Chrysomelidae; genus Galerucella; species Galerucella calmariensis. The sequence goes on along the minus strand of CAJUYG010000086.1, from coordinate 331,372 downwards.
TTATCTTAACATCAATCTCACTGGAAATCTTTTGACGATTTAGTTTGGAGCCGAATAGGAGAGTTTTTGATTTAGTGGGATTGATTAAAAGGCAATGATTTTTAGCAGCTTCTACAAACGCATTGAGGTCAGCATTAATCGTATTACAAGCATGTTCAATTGCCTGTGGAGAAAAGCTATAGTAAAGTTGGGTGTCATCTGCGTATAAATGTGTACTACAATTAGATATGTGTTGCAATAGTTGAGACGTATAAATTGTGAAGAATAACGGACCCAATATTGAGCCTTGTGGTACACCCGACGAAAGTGGAAGTAGCTCTGAGCTTTTGTTATTTAGAGAGACACGTTGCTGTCTATTTCTTAAATAATTATTAACTAATAAACGAGCATTTTCTGCAAAACCTATATATTGTAATATATCAATTAATAAGTCATGATTTATAGTGTCGAATGCTCTGCTAAAATCGAGCAGTATAAGTAATGTACACTTACCACCATCAGTAGCCTTAATAATATCATCTACTATATGAAGAAGAGCAGTTGTACAACTATATCCCTTACGAAAACCCGACTGAATTGATGGTAATATTGAAAATGAAACTAAGTGCTCTTTAATTTGAGTCTCCATGGCTCTTTCTATAATTTTTGACAGTGTGGGTAATATGCTGATTGGGCGAAGATCTTTGAACTCTTTGGGATTGTTTACTTTTGGTAATACCCGCACAACTGCACTCTTCCATACAGAAGGATACACACTTCCAGTGAGACAAAAGTTTACTATGTGTGTGATATATGGTACCACATGAGGACAACATAATTTTAACATAGTGATATTCAGCTCATCACAGCCAGTGGCATTTGTTTTAATTCCACAAATTATTTGATATACAAAAAAATCATTAACTTCCTTAAAAACAAAATCTGACTGAACTAGTCTATTGTTTCTATAATACTGAGAGACATTTTCACCTGGGGTGGCATTAGGAACAGACTCAATAAAAAATTTATTAATATCATCAACATTGCTAAAGTTATCGGATACACTCGATTTTTTTTCTATTAATAATTTATTTGACCTTAATGTTTTCCACATTTCTTTTGAGCTATCGGTACCTAGCTGGTATGTGAAGTAAGCCTTTTTTTCACGAAAAACGGCTTTATTTACGTAATTACGCAAATCCTGGTAAACTCGTAAGTGCGCCTCAGCTTTTGTTTTTTTAAATTTCCTTAGAGCTTTGTCCCTTTCATTAATCATTTGTTTTATAGTATATGTCAACCAAGGTGCTTTAGGTTTAGTGACCCTTACTGTAATCACAGGAGCGTGTCTATCAAATAACTGATGTAAACAGTTTACAAAATATGAAACCTTTTCATCAACAGTTTCTTGATCGTAAATTCTAAAAAATGATGTGCTAAACAAGTCTCGTTGAAAAGAATCATCGTTAAAATTTTTGAAGTTCCGATAAGTGTACATTTTAGGAACCTGTTTATATCTATTGATTGGCAATTTACAGAATACAATAGCGTGGTCTGCAATATCATTGTGTATTATACCCTTCTCAACTAAAGCTTCATCTCGTACTATAACATAATCCAACAGAGTTGATGAAGTAGATGTTACCCTTGTAGGAACATCTATTACCTGTTTTAAGTTTAAAGAATCTAATAAAGAGTAAAATTTTTTAACAGTAGTACTGTCTAAATCGAATAAATCTAAATTGAAGTCTCCCATACAAACAATTTCATCCACAGTAACAAATATTGATTCTAAACTGCCTTCAAACTCGTCCAAAAAAATACTAGTATTCTGTTCATGAGGTTTGTATATGAGGCCTACAGCAATAGTTTTTTTATTTATTATAACTTTGACCCAACACTGTTCCCATATCAAATTATAAACATCAATTATTTCCCATTTAATATTATTCCTAATGTACATGCATAAGCCTTTACCGTTCATATTACGATCCATCCTATATATATCAAAACCATCTATATGTATCTTTTCATTATTAATTGATTGTTTTAACCAGCTTTCACAAATTAAAAGTATATCGATATTATTATCTGTGATAACTCTTTTAACCTTATGTAATGAAGGAACTAATGACCTCGCATTCAAACATGCAATATTTAAAGAGTTCATAACACCTAAACAATCCAAACACCAACTATTTGAAACCAGATAAAAATTATAATAATAAAACTAATAAGTAATAAATGGTTGTTGACAACAAGTTTAACACCAGGTACATCCAATTGCACGTGGTGCTACAAATAATCTTATAAAATTTAAAGAATTATGAACGCAAAATTTGTAAAAATTGAATAGAGATAACAAATAATACAAGTTGATTTTATCGAAAATACCACACAAAGAAAAATTATAAAAATATAATAATATAATAATAAGCATTAATAGAATGTATATTGCAGAATATAATTAAAAAAAAAAAAAAGTAGAAGAACCTAATAATTATACTATAATAGTAACAAAAATGAGAATTCCACAAAAAATCTGCAATAACATACTCTTTATTTATAACTAGTGATAAAAAAACGCAAATATCCTAGAAAATTCCAAAGTATAAACAACGATGAAATTTATCTGCAATTGTTTCGAGTTTATTTAATCAGCGTCGGTTACATGCTGGGATTCAAGCTGCTCAATATTTTTAACAATCATTGTTTTATTACTATCGGCCATTTTCAAAAATAAGTTCCCATCTTTTGTCCATATTGTTCGATTGTTGCCAACTTTTTCGCGAACCAATTTTAGAAGCTTCATTTGTTCAGACGTTAAATCTTCTCTTATTATGGTATTTGAGGTTTTAAGTAGCTTCTTATTTTTATAAACCATATTTTTATAGAACATACACGTAAAAGTAACTAAAATTGGTCTAATTTTGTGTCTTTGAAACTTTCCAATTCTATAACAAAAGTCTATGCACTTTTCATCTATTTCTAGGTTCATTTTAGTATTACAGATATTTAGCACTGTTTCCATACAATTTTCCCTATCTTTCTCATCTACTCCATAAAATCTAATATTTTTACGCTTATCTAAACGTTCTTGTATATTCTGTCGCTTTACAAGATAATCTATAGTAACTTTCTGACTTCTTAGTTCATTCTCCAACTCTTTAGTTTTTGCTTTCAGGTCTTCAACTTTTTTGTCAATCTGCTTCATAATACTATCTGCTATAGTTTTCGAGAGTTGATTTATAAAATCATCAGAAGTACAAAGCTTTGCCACTAATATTTTCACAGTTGAGTGCAGTTCCTCATCACCTTTGTTGTCTATTTTGTTTCCTCTGCTTTTGGACATAGTGAAAAAATAATTTCACTTTACAGGATACTGATTAACAATTTTGCGTGAAAAAGAGTAAAAGTACTTAGTATGTACTTACTTCTTACAGTAATGACAGATTCCAAAAATATAAAGCACTTTTACACAATTTAAATTGATTTATTAGCAGCACCACGTGAAACACGTCTATATCGTATCAAGCATGCTCACCACATATTTGGTTTTTTATTATTATCTTTTTCAAAAAAAATATTTTTTTCACGAAATTTTGTGAAAACTTACCTTTTTATGTCCCAAATACACTGTAATTTATTTGATTCGAAATACTTTTTTTTTCACCCTATTTTGACTCAATATCAAAAAAGCACCCTAATTTTCAATCGAAAATTCTCGCGTCAAAATATCAGCTTTTTTCAAAAAGTCGGTGGGCTTTTTGTTCGTTGAAATCTCTACTTTCTGATAGTCTGAAAAAAAATATACATCTCCATGGTAAATGTTCTCAGAAAATGCAAAACATTAAAAAAACTCAAATTCGAAGTTTTTTTTAATCACTGTACAATTTCATCGAAAAAATGTGATTGCTGCAATTTTTTCGAGTTAAAAAGTTTATCCACTAAATTCGAATTACATTCATGTCATAGAAAATCTCATAAAATGTGAATATACATGTAAATCGTACTATTGAATTACATTATAATAATTTTAAAAACGTTAATCTTGACATTTATAAATACACTATCTTGAATTCTAATCATCTATCCGTTAATTTTTGTTTCTTTGATGGCATTTCTTCATCGTTAGACTCGACAAAACTTTCCAACTCTAGTTGATCTTCGAAATCTTCAAGACCTTTTTC
>CAJUYG010000086.1:293137-308456 GCA_910591675.1 Galerucella calmariensis | reverse complement strand
TTTGTATATTCCAATTATTAATTTTATTTCAGCTTCTTATATTCACGTATGCAAGAAATCAGATCCAAAACTGACCCAGTGTATTATCAACTCGGTTAACTCTCTAAGGCCGAAATTCTCAACGGGCATACCAGAACTTAACTTCCCTAGCACGGAACCACTAGATCTAGATACAATAATATTACAAAGTGGACAATCTAGGGCCAAAATCGATGCCAACATAACCAACTTAAAAGTTTGGGGCGCGTCTTCGTTTGAAGTCCTGGAATTACAGTAAATATTGTATTTTTGTTATTCTAGCTTTATTTTAAATACTCATCTCTCGCTTACCTGAGTGGATCTAATGAAAACCCCGGCAGATTTAGGGGACGGCTGATGCACAGGGTGGTGAATATTAAGGAAATAATAAACAAAGGATGTATGATAAAAATACAATGTGAATTTGATGCTTTTTAAAATAATTTTAAACTGGCGATCTCTTCTACAGCAGCTATAGGCCATAATATATGATTTATTGCAATTGGCCCATTAATTTCATAATTGCCGGCAAAAGCGAAAACGATATACTTTGAGACAAACTATACTTAGATTAGATCAGATTAGAATTGGAGTGGCTCTATGTCCTATCCCACTGTGACGTTTGCAGATCTATTGTGGTCCTCCCCATATTTAGAGCTCGATATCCAGCTTTATTCTTTTTATTTGACATAATAGCCTGGATACCGCCTCCCTTGCGCAGTTCTCTGCCCTCGGTTTTTCTTCTCCGAGTAAGTGAAACCGCACCCTTGCTAGGCCTTTGCACTCACAGAGTACGTGCTTCGTGGTTTCGTCTTCTTCCTGGCAGAACCTGCATAGGCTGTCATCTGCTATGCCAATTGTGTGCATATGTTTGCTCAGCCTACAATGTCCGGTCAGCATCCCCACCATCATCCTCGTCGTTTCTCGACTTTGACATAGTATAGGTCGTGTGACAGTTTGACCGAACGGCTTTTAAGGAATAATTTTGCGTGTCTTTGTCCTGGGGTTTCATACCACCAGCGCAACGCCTGGTTGTTTATCCATTTGTGGATGCTCTCTTTACTTAGGCATTTAGCAATTCCACAGGAAAGTTCTGACCCTATGATGACCTCCGTTGCTCCCTGCTTGGCTAATTCATCGGCCTTTTCATTGCCTTTTATTTCTTGGTGGCCTGATACCCAGGCTAGGGTCATTCTATTATGACTACCTAGTCTGTTGAGTGCCTTGCGACACTCCCACACCAGATTTGATGTTATCGTTTATGAACATCGCCTTAAGTGTTGCTTAGCTGTCGGATTAGATGACGATTCTTTGGTTATTCATCTACTGTCTCATCAACTCTTCTGCATAGCATTGCACCGCAATTACCTCTGCCTGAAAGACAGTAGCATGTTTCCCTAGGCTTAGAGAGATCGTGATCTTCTCTTGTACCCCATATATTCCGGCTCCTATTCGAGAGACTGTTTTAGAGCCATCAGTGTACAGGGTTATTCATTATAAATGTACCAGCCCTTACCATAGTTATTATTGCATGAACAAAAAAAGTTTTCAACTAAAAAGCAGTGTGCTTATAAACTAATTTTATCATAACATCAACAGAAGTACAGTAATAGGCACGTTTAGGGGACACCGAAAATCTAATCGTTTTTTTAAATGAGATATCCAGTATATTATTGAATTTCTTCTGTTTTTCTTCTGATTTTAAAAATATCCCATATCATACCCCTGTCATACGCCGTTCTCAAGATATTGAATAAAAGTTTTGGTCATTATTTAATTAAAATTACAAATATAATAAATAACGAATATACTCGTAACAAAGATAACTTTACAACTATGAATAAATAATAGCTTATAAAAGTTGTTCGACGTGTCCACTATTATTCTCAATACATTATTTAAAAAGTCTAATTATATTTCAAATTACAAGTACATTTAGATTATTTATTTCTAATTGAATTTTGTCTTTAATGACTTGGATTCAGTCATTATTATTATTTATTATGTCTTTTAAGAACCCAAAAAAAAAATTCGTCCATAGGGTATACATCCGGACTGTTAGGAGGCCATAGTATGGTTTTATTATTCCCTATCCACACTTGAAATACATTGTTCAAATGTTCTTCAACAGCGGAGCTGCCCCATCCTGCATCGAAATCATATCCTGAAGTTGAACGTCCAAAATATTCTTAACTTCCGGAAGAATCATTTCCAAATAGATAACTCCAGTTAAATTGAAATCATAAAATATGGGTCCAACAATTTTGTTTCTGTCTTTGATAATATATTGACATTTCAATATTCATAGTAGAACTAAACTATAGTTCAATTTACTATATTTATCCTTTATCTTAACAACAGTCTACTACACGGGTATGATACGGTGTATTTTTGAAATCGGAAGGAAAACATCTTTTCGAAAATTCCATAATATACAGGGTGTCCCATTTAGGAAAACGAATAATTTTTTTGTGTCCTCTAAACTACACACGCCACTGTACTTCTTTTGATGTTATAATGACATCAGTTTATAACCAACCAACTTTTGACTCAAGGATTTTTTTGTGCATGCAATAGTAACCATGGTAAGGGCTGGGACATTTATAATGAATAACCCTGTACCTGTACTATACTTATTCAATTTAAAAATCTCTTGAAACAAGTTTGATGGCTTGATTTGATTGATATGTCTTTTTGATGTTTCCAATGTTTAAATAAATTTTGTTTTCCAGCCCCGATGTGACCAAACATAGATTTTTATTCAAAGTAAAGGTGCCTCTTGTTCATTTCAAGGGAAACTACGATATCGATATGAATGTTCTTCTCTTGAAATATAAAGGTCAAGGGCCTATAACTGGAAATTTCAGTAAGTGCACTTTTATTATAAATTGTTTTGAAAATGCAATATGGTCTTGAAATCAATGGTAATGAACATAATAGAATTTTAATTTTACTAATTGACGCAGTTTGCGTTACCTACTATAGATGGGTTCAATGTTATATTTGTCGTTATAATTATAATGAGACAAGGTGAATGAATAACAATTGTAGACTTTAAGATAAAACATATATGTAATTGAAGGAGGACAAGAAATACAAATTAAAATACTAAACTGACCATTTAAGATAACATCTAATATGGTTTTTAAAGTCTTGAATAGTAAAAACGTATTTAAATACTTAGCCAGCCTTAAATAAGTTTTAAAATAGCAAAATTTTCTATTAATGCATCAAAATATGTCTTCTACACTACACAGTTTGAAATGGAAATAAATATGGGTTTTATACACTGCAAAACACTAACGCACCACCTTAATATTATAAATGGATTCCAGGACACACTGGAATAGAAGGAAATTAAATAGCAGATGAGCTAGCAAAGAGGGGGACTGAAATACCTTTCTGGGGGCATGAACCCTTTTGCGAAATCACCCCCAATGTAATATTGAAAGAAATAGGTGAAACCGAGAAAAATAGAAGATCTGACCATTGGAAAGATCTAGTAGAGCTAATACAATCATGGGTGACTACAACATGTTGAGATCAAATGAATGTATAAGTCAAAGTAAAACTGCGCTAAGAGTTTTAACAGGGATCCTAACGGGACATTGTCGCCTGAATGGGCACCTGAAAAAGCTGAAAATAGTGGAGGAAGAAGAATGCAGATTTTGTGGCATTGAAGAAGAAACCTCCATCCATATACTTTCCAACTGCACAGCACTTCAGAATCCTAGAGCACCTGGGAGATTACTGAATAGAAGAGGAACATTTATCTAAGTTGAAGCCTGCAGACATCCTAAAATTCCTCCGGGAAATAGGACTAAAGAAGCTACTTATAGTTTCTGAGACTCTCCTCGGAAACTGAGTAGAAGTAAGGGGGCACAATGGATCTTTTAAGTCTCAGTGAATGTCACTCCAAAATGCATACATACATACATAACATTATAAAGTATTTTGCTTAGTTTTTTATTTTTGTTTTTTTTAATATAAATAAAATTGATTTAATAAGTGGTGCGTTAATTTTTTGGAGAAGTGTAATTTAAAACGAGTAGGAATTTGTTTCAATCTCCATTATATTTGAACTATACATATGTTTAATTTAATATGTCACTGAGTTTCTTCTGGTATACATAAATACGGAAATTTCAAGAATAGTTACAAAATTATTAGGAAGGGCTTGCTAAGTAACTAATTTACGACACTCTCATCGGAAATATCTATAGATATTATTCCTATTATTTACAAAATAGCAAACAAATGCTTAAAACGGATTCTAATTAGTTTTTTTTTATTATTTTCAGCGGATTTAAACCTGGAAGTTCAGTTAAAAGGCCACATTGTCAAAATAAATGGAGTGGATCATATTCAATTCCATAAATTTGGAGTACACGTTAGTTTCACTCACACTTACATTCAGCTGGTTAACCTTTTCAGCGGCCAGAAAAATTTAGGCAAGGCTACAAATCAAGTAATAAACGAAAACTCGGATGTTTTTATAAACGAAATAAAGCCTGCACTGGAAAATTCGCTGTCTATGAAATTTACAGACATCGCTAATAGTATTTGTAAGACGTTTACTTACGATGAGCTATTCCCGAATTAAATTTAATTCAAAAAATTAGGATCATTCTTATTTTTATTTTATTTTACAAATTAAGTTTCTAAAGTATTTGACGTTTTTTTGTTAATATAGTGCGTTTCACAGTATTTATTTTCTTATATAAAAATAGCAAGAAAATCATATTTTAGGTTCAATAAAATAAATTTAATATATAAATATTTTTTCTCTCAATAAATTTTGGCAATTATATACATGTTTTTTGTTCAGGCCCATATTTGCGGTTATTATATTAAAAAAAATTACACAGTCTTATCTAAATATTTATTTTATTTAACAAATAATAACAATAAAATAAGTTAAGTACACATACACATATCACTTGTTGAATTATTAACTAAACAACAAAAATAAAAATATCTTATTGATAGCTCAGCCCGTATTTTTGTAAAACCCGTGGATTAATATTAGAACCCACGGACATCAAAAGAGGTACGTCTACAACGTTCAAATCGAGAGTTTTCAGTAGCACATCCATCGAACAAAATTCGGTAGTAAGTAAGAATTGCGTCAAAGCGTCCGCTCTTAAACATATTTCTATTAATTTATGTTCCATAAATGTCGAACACTGAAAAAATAAAATGAAATTCATAAACATACCAGTACAGTATCACCTAGATTTATTTTCGGCCAAAACGTAACGAAATTGTCATGGGTAGGAAGAAAAACATTTTGTATTTCCAGCTGAATCGATAATAATTGTTGTTGAAGCTTGAATTTGGAGCAAAAGTTTTTACAGAATTTAGGTCGAGTTTGCTTAATTAAAAGTAGAAAAATAGATATTTACGCAACTAGTTATGAAAAGAGCGATATTGTTCAAGCGCTAGCGAGTTCTGCAAATTACGTTGAACAATGTCGCTCTCTTCATAACGTGTTTACGTACAACGTTTTATCTAATTCCGCGCTTTCATAATATTTAATAAAATCTTCAATTACAATGATAATATTAAAGTGGATTCAAATGGCGTTAGAAGTAGGTTACTATGATGTATTCACCCAGAAAATTGACTTACTTTAAATAACTGTGTCCTGAATTGTTCAATGTTTATAAATCTTAAAATACTATTGAATTAATATAATGGGGTAATTGTCAGTTTAAATAATGAAATAATTGTCAGTTTTGACTGTACCTAATTGATAAATTATTCTTTGAAACTCATGTGGTATCTCCTTGTTGAAACATAAACAGTTACGTAAAGTTTTTACATAACTACTTTTCACAACTGATATATGAAGGTTATGAAAAATGTGACGTTACCTAACGTCAAGGAGTGACTTAAAGTGTCACATTTGATAGCGGAATTAGATAATAGTTATGTACGTAACTAGTTATGAAAAGAGCGATATTGTTCAACAAGCGTAATATTTGCCAAAACGAGCGCTAGCGAGTTCTGCAAATTACGCGAGTTGAACAATGTGGCTCTCTTCATAACGTGATCACGTACAACGTTTTATCCAATTCTGCGCTTTTATTATATTTCATAAAATCTTCAATTACAATGGTAATATTAATGTGGATTCAAATGGTGTTAAAAGTATTGTTACTATGAAGTATTCACCCAGAAAATTGACTTACTTTAAATAACTGTGTCCTTAATAATGTTTTTTTTCAATGTTTATAAATCTTAAAATACTAAATACTGAATTAAAATTATGGGGTAATTGTCAGTTTAAATAATGAATTAATTGTCAGTTACGTAAAGTTTTTACATAACTACTTTTCATAACTGATATATTATATGAAGGTTTTGAAAAATGTGACGTTACCTAACGTCAAGGAGTGACTTAAAGTGTCACATTGATAGCGGAATTAGATAAAATAATTAATATAACGAATATTAGATTGAATATCTTGTATAAGCTTGAAAAAGTACCTGCTCTTTGGACATATTTTCTTTCCACATTTGTAACAAAACATCTAACATATTAGAGATTAAAGGTGATGAGTCTACTGTATTTTCTGCTTCATTTTTAATCATCCTTTTTCTTAAACTTGACCATACTTGTACATTCCTTAAATTAAGACAAAATATTTATCGTGAACAAATTTATCAAACAATTATTCATAGCCCCAATGAACTATCTTTGATTTAAAACCACAACTTTTCCCAATCAGCACGCCCTGATTCAAAAAGCACCGCAGTACTCGAGAGTTCGAGAGCACTAAGCCTAAAGATTAAGTGGGGAATGGGAAACAATACTAGCGTGGATCAAACAGAACTGGCTGGTATCTCAATTGCCACAAAAAAACTAACCAGAAGAAGAATTTCTGGCAAAAACATAACAATCTGCACTGATAGTAGACAAGCCCTATTAGCATTGAACAGACAACGTGTTATATCGAGGCTAGTACTAGTGTGCCACCAAGATTTAGCTGACGCCTCGGAAGATAACAATATTATCCTGAGGTGGGTTAAAGGGCACGACAGGAGTAAAGGAAATCGCATTGCTGATTCTTTAGCCAGGGAAGCCGCTGGACTAAAAATTCTAGGACCCAGTGACACCTACGGTCTAACGACTTCGACAATTGCGGAACTAGCCAAACGTTACACCCATGCTCAATCCCTTAAGAGATGGGATGGAATCAAAGGATGCAGTCTTGCCAGGATCACCCTGGGCGATCCTGGGAAGATGGCGTCGAAGAAATATTTAGTGATGACCAGGAAAAACCTACGTTTAACAGTAGGATTTTTGACTAGCCACTGTCAACTAAGGAAGCACCTCCACACTATGGGGCTAGTGGACACACCTCTATGTAGGATGTGTGAACAGGAAGATGAAACTGTCAGGCATGTCTTATGCGAGTGTCCGGAGTTATCGTCAATAAGAGAGTGTGTGTTCGGTGAGTCTTGGCCTACACCTGCCGATATAAAGGAGATGTCTCCTAGTGACCTGTCCACCTTCCTGAGAAGGACAGGATGGACAATGACCTAGGAGGACAACTCCTCGGGTGGATGTACAATGGGTCACATGTGGCCTAAGTGCTGTGAGCGTACACACTCTACTACTACTACTACTACTCTACAGTTACAGATACAGCACCGTAGATTTCGAAATGGTTTTTGGCTAGCCTTGATTGTATCCATGACTTCTCCCTGAAGCTCCACTACGTGCCAAAATGTTAATAAAGTCTTTTTAGTTTTTGCTTGAGCTGATTATGAATTTTTCTATTTGAAACCAAATCTTGGTCTCTAAATTTAAAATTGCTTGGACTGTTCAGATGAATATCAATAAATAGAGTAGTAGTTTCTTTAGACCCATTCCTAAAGGAATTCCATCCAGTGTTGTGTCCTATTTACACAAGAACCCAGTGTTTTAACGGCTGCTTGACTATCCGAACTTATGATACTTATCCGAAGATGAGACTTAAAGCTATTTATTGTTAATTTACTTACCATTTATCTGTATCACCTAAAATGGCTACATTTTCTTCTATATCACCTGGAAACATACAGGATTTTTTCATAGAAAGATCATTCAATATAATATCTTTCCATTTTTTCTTAGGAATGTTTGTTCCTTGATATAATTTGTCAGGAATAATGTTCTCTAAAATATCATTGTCTGGTAGAAACGAACTAGGCAATATGTCCGAAACATCGCCAACGTATTTAAATCTGAAAAATAAATAAATTACTAGAAAATAAGAAAATTTAAGAAGCTTTTTTTTACTTTGGAAGAGGAAATTTGACCATTTTTAGCTTCCTTGGTTCTACATGATGCCGGTCTTCAATTATTCCGCTTGCAGCTGGAAGTGGTGTACAACCTGGAGGGTTTTTCAAGTTTTGAAGTTTTTCGTGGTCTCCCAAAATGAATAAAACTGGGTTTTTATTTAAATCTTCCAAATTTGAATCCGATTCTTCATTTAGAGCACTGAGTTGAAATAGATTATTACCAACAGCTTTTGATTTAGAAAGACCTTTCTTCTTAAAACCATTTATCTCGTTTGAAATTCCTTCTACCAACTCACTATTATTTTCTTCATTGGAATCAACCAACTGTGTAAGATCATCTTTACTAAGTTTCATCCTAGAAAGCCCCGACTTTTTCAATATTGGTAATTCTTCTTTGACACTATCCTTTCTAGCTTTATCACAAATCTCATCCACTAATTTATTTTCTTCAATTACATTCAATCTCTCAATATACCGCCTTTCTATTTTCAAATATCTTATAAAATATTGAATGAAGTTGACTACGTTCCTAACACTATTATCATTCTTTAAACCATATACAACTGTTTTCGAGGTCTTAGTCATATAACCAGTTGCTCCAAATAAATTTGTTAACTGATTCCAAACAGCATGATAAGAGTCATTGAGAGATAATTTTTCCAGATTGTAACAAGTAGCTATCCATCCAGTGTGATGTGTTAAGACTGCGGTCAGAAGAGTGCTAAGGAAGCTGCAATAAATCAATCATCATTAAAAATGAAGTTAGCTGCTAGTCTTGAGGAGAATGTAGCAAGGAGAGAAAGAAAGAGTTGAAGGTATATTTAATTTGTCTCTGGCAAAGCCCTATAGGAAAGATTCAGTGTCAAAACTTTAAGTTTTTCAGGTAAAATGAGGTTATACATATCATCTCTTATTGATTTATTCGCTTTTTAAATACTTACAATTTAGTTTCTTTCGTTTCCAACTCTTCGACAGTTTTACAAAACCTTTCAAAATTTTCATCTCTCATTCCAGTTTTAAAAAATAGGTTTTTCGGAAAACGATTTTTGAAAATACTAACTAAAGCTCCACAATAACTTTGTTGTTCTGTCGAATCGGTTTTTGTCCAAAAATTCAGTTCTTTCGATAGCCATTTTGCACTCAATAGCGATATTTCAAGCATAGTTGATAGAAAAAGTCGGGGGGAATTAAGGGCGATTTCAACATATTGTCGAACCCTCCACAATATTGATTCTATGATTGGTATATTTTGCAGATAAAGGTTTTCTGGTAACCTGAAAATAGTTATTCGTGATTATGATACAAGTAAAAAAATTACAACTAATGCATAATACTTTTGTGTAAAATTTGTCTTGTCTTTTACCTTTACGTTAATATTATTGAAATAATCAATAAATAAATATGGTGGAATTACAAAGTACCCGAACTTCTCTGATATGAAGGGGTTGCTTTTTTTTATTAACTTACGGATTTTTAACAGGCTTGTGTAATATCAGTGCCAATCCCAATCTAATATAATTGAAATGTACAGCTAGGCTTTTTGAAGACTCCGTATCACTGAAAAATGATCCGCAAGAATTTAAACCCGCATTACTGCTTTCTCCTGCAAATTATATAAAAATGTCATTCTTCTATTCTCTATTTTTTGGTATATATTACATTACTTCTGGTAAAGCTTCCATATGATTGATTTAAAGACAAGTTGCTGGAAAAATCGGAAAATCCAGAATCGATCGTGGATGATGGAGAAATGTTATTTCTTAAAATTACTGAAACAAAAGTTCAAATATTATTCAAATAATATAGGACCTTTAATTCATACAATATATTGCATGATGTAGATACTGAAATTTGTCTATTAATTTTAGTGTACAATTTTAATTTGTTGACGTAGCTTTATGATAACCGAGGTATACTCAAATATCAAGAGAACCGGACCTTTGGATATTCCTCAAGACTTAAAAAGAATCAATTGTTCAGAAATAGAAAATATTTAGTTACTTGGTGGATAGGTATTGCCGAGAAGAACTTTCTGGGCACAAAAGAATAACTTTGCTGGTGATTTCAGGAATAAAGGACAATGAAAAAGGTAAAGAGCTAACCAGAGAGGGATAATCTACTCCATATATTGGTCCAGAACTATTCGGGGATAATAATTCTGCCCATCGAGGACTAGATCAAAAGAAAACAAAAAGGTGGAATGAAGCCCAACTGATGCTCTTAAAGAATCGGAGCTTCTCACTGGTCACTGTCTAATGGAGTAAAAAATGGAGCTGTACAATGGAGAACAAAGGGACAGAAACGACCAAATATAGAGGTAAGCTAGACGAAGATACGATGAACGTTAGAGCTAGTGAAGTTAAAAAAAAGCCAGAGATTCGACCAAAATTTGATTTTGGTACACAACATTACCAATTTTAGTTTATACAGTTATTAGATCCTTTGAAATTGGTTGAATGACAAATAAAAATTAACAACAAACTGTTCTTACATGAGAAATTATTTGATTTTGAGTTGATTGATGCTTGAGATAACGAGTTTGTCAAAGAATCCTGTGAACTTGAGTTAGTTGATAAACTTGCAGTAGACTGGTTAACAGATGTTGAGTTCGATCTTAGTTTCTTCGGAGAAGAAAAAACCTGCAAAAAGTCAATAAATTACGAATGATACAAATAATATAGCTCACTTTTAATTTTCTCCTCTAATATGGATTTTATTGATAAAAAAAATTCTCACCTGAGCAAAAATTATTTGGTCGGAAGAGGATGCATCATTTATTTTATAATAAGTATCGTGGTATCTCATAGCAGCAGAGCCAAAAATTAATTCCGTCAAGTGAGAAAATTCTTCTGGATTATTCTTGTTGATATTAGCTGTGCCATTTTGGTTGTTAGTTAAATTAGAGTCAAAAATTAACTCTCTTTCACTTAATGGACATTCTTTGAATAAAAGGATTCGTATATTTTCCAATGTTGGATATAGGAGATTGGAATTTTCTCTAAAAACAAAGTTTTATAATAGTTTATTCTTGCTTTACCTCCCTCTCGGAATAGGAAAAAATCAAATATTTCTCAAATCTTTTATTTATTATTATTTATTAACTCACCCTGGTGGTAGATTTCCATCGACATATTTTTTCCTTTCAGTTTTCACTGAACGTGCATTCGTGTCAGCCATTAACTCATTTTCTAACGATTTGTTGAAAATTGTTTTTAAACGCAGTCAGAAATTACAAATGAGTAAATATAAAATCACGTGCTTATGCTCATGACGTAAAAAGTCTCACCTTGATGCCAACAGTTACGAGAATCTCTTTATTGCAGTTTCTCAGTTGATATGAATTATTGTACTACTTTCAAAAATTTGATAATAAATCAAACTTTTAAATCAATTTCGTTGTTAACTCGAAGAAAAAGTGGAGAATAATCATAGTTGACCCTAAAAAAATGTACTTACATTATTCAATATTCTTTTACATCGTGCAATGTTGTGAGAATGCCTAGGAAAACTCAATAAACTAAGAGTTTCAACAAGGATCCTAATGGACACCTGAAAAAGCTCAAAATAGTGGAGAAAGAAGACTTTAGATTTCATTGTCATGGAAGAAGAAACTTCCATCCTCATACTTGCAAATTGCACAGAAGAGGGACATTTACCAAAGTTAAAGCTAGTAGCTATCCTAAAAGTTCTCCGACTAAATTAAGGAGCTACTATTCTCAGACTTTCCTCAGCACCTAAGTAGAAGTAAGGGGGGGCATCCCAATTGCAATTTCACTCTGCGTTGACGTTATATTCAAATTCCCCGGCAATTAAGCACTTTAAAAGAGCTTTTACAACAGTACATCCAGTCGAGATGCTCTTGTTTGTACAGTTTATGTGCAGAGAATGGCTGAACAGTCCTCCCACTAGATCCTTTTGGTCCTAGAAGTTTATATCTCCAATGCGAGTCTGTGCTTCGCACTACATGTGAGCCATTTCATTGCATACTATTCCCTTGTGCTTTGGAAACCACTTAGTGATAGTTAGCCAGGGATAAAAATTTTTGTAGGCAATCCGATCTGATCTAGGGACATGCTATAGGTTTCAGTGCTGCCTATACTGTTGAGAGAGTATCAGGATCTTTTGCTTTTGCTTTTTTTCAATGCCATTAGTAAGCAAGAGTCGTAAGGAATGCACAAGGTTTTAGCACGATGAACTCCAGCTTCTGCTCTTCTGCCAGTTCTGGATCCATCGATGTACCACTCCAGCGCTCAATCCTGATTGCTAGTTTAGCTGGATGTTTGATAGTTTTTGTTGTTGTAACTACTCATTTCAAAAAGTGAGCTTGTAATTTCATCTGTTATACTGGAAAAGTGGTTTCCATTGTATTCCAACCTATGTACACGTACAGCCATTCTTCCTTCCATCTTGACATCCATACAAAGTAGCACAAAATTTAGTAAATGGCTTCCAATATCATAATCGGGCTGCTTCTCATCATACTTGTTATAGGAACACACAAACAAGCCTATGGAGATTTGATAGCTTCAGTTCAGCTTTCCTCAGGGCCATTTTTCCTTTATTTATCTTTAGTAGGTGTGAATTTCAGGTTAATTTTGTATTCAGATACTTGACTTCCTGGCATAGCTGCACGATGAAAAGATTTGACAGCTCCAATCGCAGCTTTTGCCTTTAGGTAGATTTTCCTTCCTGCACCATTTCTCCACTGTTTTCAGATCTTGTTACACTAGATCCGATAAAATAATAGGGTGTTTCCCATAACAAATATTTTCAGATAATCAGATTATGTAGATAAGTTCAAAAAGAAGAATTAATCTGGACTACTACAGATCCCCCTCGCTTTTTTATTCATGCATAAACTGTAGTGATTCTGAAGGATGTCAGGATAACAGTTAATTTAGATTCTTGGTCTAAGCTCTTTATATTCGTTGATACATGCTGTTATAATGGAAATTTTCATGGTAATGAGTGAAATATATTGAGTATGTGGCAACATAGGACCAATCCTCTAAAAATAAGTAAACGAATAAACTAAATGTTTATAAATAGGTGACTAACGTATTTTAGTTCATACGTGGTTCATTCAATCTGCAGCATAACTGAATAGACGTCTAAACTGGTCTTAACATTGTTAAATGTAATAGAATTTTTTTGTCTCACTTGCCTGCTATCTGGCGAAAAGGTTGCAAGAAACACACTTATTTGAAAAACCAATTTGGAGAATGGTGAAGCACAGTTCTGGGAATAAATCAGGTAAAAGAATTCGTTAAATAATCAGTAATAAGTACTTTTTTGTATGGTTACCTATTTTATAACTTCAGCACACACCTGAACCACATTAGTGAGCAGGTTATTGAATAGGGTGAATATTCATAAAATAAAAATACGTCATTGACTGTACAATCTTATTAATGTAGGAATAACTTATTTTACAATACAAAATTTACAATATTCATTGAATTAGCTTCAAGCTACAACATTCCATGGTTTAAAGCTTCCTGGCTTCGGCTCTTGAATCTGTAATTAAAAATTATTTTTCAATAAGTGTGATATTTTTGTCACATTTATTATATTAAAATACTTTTTCTGTCGACCAAACCATTTTTAAGGTTATTGATGTACAATGCGTACAAGAAAGAATGAGTAGTATTCGGAGGAAGAGAGATAGAAGGCTCGCGGAAAAGTGGGTGAATCCCCGAAAGGTCCCTCTCAACACTCCTGTTTATAATTATTCCATCAACTCAATAATTATTGAGTTAATATTAACAGCTATACTTTCACTGACTGTAGTCTACCATAATTCATTAAAGACCCCTATTTACTGTATTATTATTTATTGATAAACGTATATTAACAATATCGGACACATTAGGCACTTGATACATACCTTCGAAGTAATATTATCAAGACACGCCATTCTTATTTTTGCTGAAGTAACAGGTGCATCAAGTCTAAAATACCCCGTGACATTATTTTCTTCTCTTGCTGCTCTAATCGCATCTTTAATAGCAAACATTACAGAGCTTGCTAAGAAAAGAGGAGGTTCCCCAACGGCCTGAAAACAATTCTTATCAATACAACCTACAGTTTCTTTAAAAAAGTACATAGAGCATTGGAATGCAATAATCCTTTAACAACCAAAGTTCAACTCTAATATCCGATAAACACCTGGTTGTTGGAGGATTATTGCATTCCAATACTCTATGTACTTTTTGGAACAATCTATAGTAAAGTTATCCATATTTACCTTTGAGGAATACACAGCCCTTGGATTAGACACCCCTTTCAATAAAGAAACATTCAATTCCATCGGAATATCACCGAATCCTGGCAGTTTATATGTACCTGGACCACGTGTTATAGTTTCTCCTTTAGGAGAATACAACATTTCTTCTAAAACGAATAAACCATATCCTTGCATAAACGCCCCTTCAATTTGTCCTATATCAATCGCCGGATTTATACTTTCTCCTGAAACGAAAAAGATAAAATATGACATTAGGCTAACGGGCTCTGAAGCTAGGCTAAAATAGAGTCAGTCAAAATAGCGCTGGACAAAACAGCTTTACGTAACAGCGCTAGGTTAAAATAGAGTCAGTCAAAATAGCGCTGCACAAAATAGCTCTGCCTAACAACGCTAGGATAAATTAGAGTCAGTCAAAATATCGCTGGACAAAATAGCTCTAGGTAACAGCGCTAGGTTAAAATAGAGTCAATCAAAATAGCGCTGCACAACATAGCTCTACGTAACAGCGCTAGGTTGAAATAGAGTCAGCCAAAATAGCGCTGGACAAAATAGCTTTACGTAACAGCACTAGGTTAAAATAGAGTCAGTCAAAATAGCGCTGCACAACATAGATCTACGTAACAGCGCTAGGTTGAAATAGAGTCAGCCAAAATAGCGCTGGACAAAATAGCTTTACGTAACAGCGCTGGGTTAAAATAGAGTCAGTCGAAATAATGCTGTACAAAACAGCTTTACGTAATAGCGCTAGGTTAAAATAGAGTC